>PVKU01008711.1:0-70487 GCA_004027475.1 Anoura caudifer | reverse complement strand
TAAAGGGACTTATCTAAGAAAAAGAAGATAAAAAAATATGAACAATAAAATAACAAACTCACGACTATTAACAAAGGAACCTAAAAGAAAAGAAAAACAATGTAAACAAAAACTAAGCAAACAACCAGAAGAGGAACAGAATCACAGAAATGGACATCACACAGAGGGAGTTCAGTGGGGAGGTGAAAGGGAGGAATGGGGGGGAAAGGTATAGGGAAGAAGCAGCATAATTAATAGGCATAAAATAGATGGGGAAAGATAAAAATAGTATAGGAAACAGAGGACTCAAATAACTTATATGTACAACCCATGGACATGAACTAAGGGGGAGGAATGCTGAAGGGTTTGGGGGACAGGGTGGGGGGGTGTAAAGGGGGAAAATTGGGAAAACTGTAATAGCATAATCAATAAAAAATACTTTTAAAAATGAAAATAAAATTGCTACATTTAATTTGGCTATTTGAGTAGTTTATATTCTGTATTTAAGATTAAAAATATATATTCTAATCTTGTTTATCACATTTTTTTTTGCTTTAATCCCCAGGTTCTCTTTAAGATTTTCTCGAAGAAAAAATAAACAAATGGGACTACATCAAACTAAAAAGTTTTTGCAAAGCAAAGGAAAACATCAACAAAATTTTAAAAAAACAACCCACAGAATGGGAGAACATATTTGCTGATACATCTGGTAAGGGGTTAACAACCAAAATTTATTAAGAACTTACAAGAACTCAACACCAAAAAAACAAACAACCCAATTAAAAAATGAGCAAAGGACCTGAGTAGACACTTCTCCAAAGAGGACATACAGAGGTTCCATAGATATATGGAAAGATGCTCAATGTCACTAATCATCAGAGAGATGCAAATTAAAGCCACAGTGAGATACCACCTCACACCTGTCAGAATGGCTACCATCAATGAATCAAGAAACAAGGGCTGGCAAGGTTGTGGAGAAAAGGGAACCCTAGTGCACTGTTGGTGGGAATGCAGGCTGGTGCAGCCGCTGTGGAAAGCAGTATGGAGATACCCCCAAAAATTGAAAATGGATCTGCATTTTGACACAGTGATCCCACTTCTGGGAATATAACCAAAGAAACCCGAAACACTAATTCACAAGAACATAGCACCCCTGTGTTCATTGAAGCATTACTTACAGTCGTCAAGATATGGAAACAGCCCAAGTGTCCATCAATAGATGAGTGGATAAAACTATGGGACATTTACACAATGAATACTACGTGGCCATAAAAAAGAAAAGAAGAAAATACTACCCTTTGTAATAGTATAGATGGACCTGGAGAACATCAGGCTAAGTGCAATAAGGCAGTCAGAGAGAGAGACAAATTCCGTATGATTTCACTCATATGTGGAATCCAATGAACAAACTGAACTAACAAGCAAAATAGAGACAGACTCATAGATGGAGAGCAGGATGACAGCTGGGTGGGGGAGGGGAGGGGATGGAGAGGTTGAGCTAAAAGGAAAAAGGACTCATGGACACCAGGTGTGGTGACTTCAGGGAGTAGGAAAGTATAAGGGCACTACATGGTAATGGGAAAAAAATACATTAAAAATTCTGTAAAAAAAAAGATTTTCTCAAGCATTCAGAAATGACTGTAAAAATTAGGCAAAATTGATAAATACCACTTAAATTTCTTTCATTTCAATTTAGGAAAAGTAGGCTCATGACAACAGCGAGAGACATAATAATAGAAATTAAAAGCAGAGATTGCTCTATGACAGGCAAACCACGCAGCCGTCCCACCAAGCTGTCTTTTTGGCAGCCCCCATATACACCACTTCTCCCTCGTCAGAATTCGCAAAGGTCCTCAGATTACAGGGCTTTATTCTTCGCTTTTCTCTGTAGTGCGTGCTCTTCTGAGCTAAATGATTCATTCGATCTGATATCCAATAGCACTCAAATCTCCACCCCTTGCCTACCTCCTGGCCTCTCTTCCCTTACACAATTTCTACAACTAAATTCTATAAACTCGACAAGTCCAGAACTGCTCTACATTTATTCCCTGTCTCTGCAAGTAACAGCATTCACCCAGTTTAAATAGACACATGGGTCACTTTGAGTATTTTTTCTCCTTGAGTCAAACCTGCGCGGTAACCAGGTCTACCCAATTCTATCGCCTATAACCAAATATAAAACGTCCTCACATGTTCCCCTGATAAGAAGACCCCTCCACACACATATGAAATATTTTGGCTTAACTAATTCGGAAAGATACATATGAAAGCCAAATGCCTACTTGTAATATTTAACTGATTCTTTTAGGTCTATAGAGACTTAAGATTAATAAAATATATTCAGAAATATTGCTTTTCTTCAATTATTATCTTTAAAAATTTTATTCAAACTTTTCTAGATTATAGTAGTTTTGTTTGGACTTAACTTTATATAAAAGAAATTGCTATATATATTCTTTTGTGTCTTGGTTCTTTCATTCATGTTTTTAAGATTATCTATTGCAAGAAGTTACCTGCTATAGGTATTAATTGCTACAGGTGTTCATTTTATGAGTCCACCACAATTTATCTGTCCACTCTATTGCTGGTGAATATTTGTATTATTTCCAGTTTGGGCTATTATAAACAATGCTATAATGACTACAAGATTCTCTAGAATATATATCTCAGACAGAAACTGGGGGGTCATTTAGTTTTATACTAAACTGTTTTTTCAAGTGGTTTTCCCATTTATATTTGTACTAACACTGTAATTTATATAGTGTATTTGGCTTTATTATATAAATTATTTTTTCTAAATTAATGTGAAAATGCTGATTCTTTTCAGTTTATCCTTTCATGTTTCATTCTCTAATTTGACTTACCGAGATTTACATCTGGTAGTATCTTATCAAGAAATTGTGTTTCTCCACCATTGGGGGAGAGAAAATCCGCTAGAAGTTGACTATTACTCAGTTCTGGATGCTGCAGAAGTTTCTGGAATGAACAAAAGAAAAAAAAATGTTTAAAAATCTAGAAGGGTGATCAAACTATTTTAAAATAATTTTTTTAAACCAAGAAAACAATTTTAAATCCTCAAAAGCAATTTCACATTCAGAATAATAATAAAATGACACTTGTCGGAAGAAGAGTATCACATAGGAGACAGGCCCTCAGCCTCTGCAGTCGGACTAAATGGATCTGAATTCTGGCTCTTCTATCTGCTTGCTAGGTGTTCCTAGAAAAGTTCCTGAATTGACAAAAAGTCAGTTTCCTCATGTCATGTGTAAAATGAAAATAATACAACCTACTTTTTAATGTTGTTATAAATGCATTTAGTACCTACCTTACACACAGGAAGATTAAACATGAAGCTAGTATTATTTCTTGGTTTCTCAACTATAAACAAGTATAACAATATCATATAACTATCCTGATAATTAAAAGATGTTGACAAAAATAAACGGATCTAGCAAAAACTAAATGTGGAAATGTGAAATAACTTGGAGGATCTGCTGTCTGTTCTCCCTGCAACATTATTTTCTTATAGACAAATTGACTTTTTAAAGCCAAAATTAACCCATTCTTAGCTAATATTCAGTTTTGTGACTATGAAACAGTTACAAAACTTTATGAGAAGAAATCTACAGGGTGGGAAAAAAGTAAGTTTACAGTAAAGAGTACACGAAACAGAGTTTGTTCTAGTATTATTATGTATTAATTATTACATTATCTTGCATAGAGCTATAAACTTATTTTTGCTCCACCCTTTACATAAACAAAATAGTAGTAATCTAACCTTTAATTTTGTATTGCCAGAAAAAAAGTTCTAGAAGGAGGTACTCTAGTTTTTAGAATTAGTTCAAATAATGGGTTAATGATGTCAACAAAGCCACAGGTTAACACTACGTGTTGTGTTTGGATGCCCCTCTAGTAGTTAACAGTTAATTCGTATTTCAATTTTCACACCACAAAAAATTACACAAAAATATTTTATGAATTCAAGTTTTCAACAGTTCAAATACAGGAAATAAAATGTAAATATCTCTTAATACTATTAAATATTTAATTCATAAAGTACTTGTTTTGGGCTGTAAGGAACCAAATTTAACGGAGTTCACACTTAATAAAAACTACTTAATAAAAACTCATCTCAAAAAAAAAGATGTTTTAAAGAGTAAAGCAAAAGTATACTCTGGTCTTATACACTTGATTAAAGGCAGTTGGTCATTAATTTTAAAGAAGTCTCAAGTAAGTAACTTTTAAGTTGATTATGCCAACAATGAAAAAAAATATGCCAATTACATTGTTTACATAACACAATGCCTACACTCTGAGAAAAATGGAATTCAATTCCAACTGGTAAATGGTAGAGAGTCAGGAGATCCACAAGAAACTGGAAAATATCTTCAAATTGAAAAAGTAAAGGAGCTCAGGAATAAAACAGGAGGGAAGATTGTGAAGTTAAAAACTTGCTGAACACAAAATTAAATGTAGAATAAGACAAAAATAACAAAAACTACCCAGCATTCTTAGAATGTATTTAATCTTTTACACCAAACTTTTTGTTTCTTTCTTTAACATCTCACACCAAAACTAAGCCCAACACAGACCTTTTTTCCTCTAAGAAAATATCCAGTATTTTGTGTCTAGTC
Organism: Anoura caudifer; assembly: GCA_004027475.1. Taxonomy (NCBI): domain Eukaryota; kingdom Metazoa; phylum Chordata; class Mammalia; order Chiroptera; family Phyllostomidae; genus Anoura; species Anoura caudifer. The sequence continues at coordinate 65,874 of PVKU01008711.1, read as the reverse complement.
AAGACGGTAGCATAGGTACACATGGCTCACCCACTCACACAACCACATCAAAATTACAACTAAATTACAGACCAACCAACACTCAGGACTGTCAGAAATTGAGTTGAATGAAAGTCTTACAACTACAGAATTAAAGAAACCACATCCATACAGACTGGTCCCAAATCCATGTGTGGTGGATAAAAATTCAGTAAGGACTCCCAGTCCCACACCAGGCCCCACTCCAGGGATCCAGTCCCAGGAAGATAAGTCCCCATAACTTCTGGCTGCAAAAATCAGTGGGGGCTGAGTTGGTGGAAGAAACTTCTGGAGTCCCAAGTAGATCTCCTTAATGAACCCACACACAGACTTACTCGGACTCACTCCCTCTGAGCTCCAGCACTGGGGTAGCAGCCTAAAAGGCACCAGTCACATACAGAGAAGAACTGAAGCGTCTGGAATCAAGGCTAAAGGTGGATCATAGCTTTCTCCCAGACAGAAAGGTAGGCAGGGGCCACTGTCCCTTTTCTGAACCCTCTTCCCCACTACAGCAACAGAGCCAGCAGGTGGGTGCCATACCTGAGACTCCATCAACCTGGCTAACACTGTTTGCCTGACCCTGGAGATCCCCTGAGGCTCCATCCCACCCAACTTACAGCTGTTAACAGTGGCTTTTCCATATGAATGGCTGGTCTTGGCTCATGCTTCACAACTTCCTAAACCCTTTCAAACAAGCAACAGCCAGCCTCAGTGATCCCCCAGCCCCTGTACCTCCTGCTAAGTGGCTCCAGGCCTGGCACTAACAGCAGTCAGCCTAAATTCACAGCTTGGCTTTGCCCGGGAATCTCCAAGCCCAACACAAGCAGCAGCCATCTCAGATTGCTATATAGCTCAAGCCAGGAAGCCTGGGCAAAACACAGGTAGGGCTGACCATGGCCTGAACCACCCAGGAAACCCCAGGGTCTGCAACCCAGTGGACAGCAACAAACCACATCAGAACACCACCACCCTGCCCCTACACAGCTGATCCCCCACAGAGCGCAGAGGTTGGTGGTCAGTGGTCACTGCCAACCCTTGCAGATAACTGGCCTGGGTAAATTCCTCCCATTGATCTGCCAACAGCAACCAAGGCTCAACTACAAGAGATGGGTGTACTCAGACCCCATGGAAGACACACATTCAGTGCCCAGCTTGGGTGACAGGGGAGGCTGTGCCACTGGAGCCTAAGGACACCTACTACATTTGGCCACACTACCAAGACAGGGAGTCATAGCAGCTCTACCTAATACACAGAACAAACACAGGGAGGCTGCCAAAATGAGGAGACACAGAAACATGGCCCAAATGAAAGAACAGAGCAAAACGCTAGAAAAAGAACTAAACGAAATGGAGATAAGCAATCTATCAGACACAGAGTTCAAAACACTGTATAAGGATGCTCAAGGAACTTAGTTAGGACCTCAACAGCATAAAAAAGATCCAGTCAGAAATGAAGGATACACTAATTGAAATAAAAAACAATTTGCAGGAAAAGAATGGTAGAGCGGATGAAGCCAAAAATCAAATCAATGATTTGGAACATAAGGGAGCAAAACCAACCAATCACAACAACAAGAAGAAAAATGAATTAAAAAATATGAGGATAGTGTAAACAGGACAACTTCAAGCATTCCAACATTCACTTCATAGGGGTGCCAGAAGGAGAAGAGAAAGAGCAAGAAATTGGAAATCTATTTGAAAAAAATAATGAAAGTAAACTTCCCTAATTGGTGAATGAAATAGACATGCAAGTCCAGGAAACAGAGTCCCAAACAAGATGGACACAAAGAGGCCCACTCCAAGACACAACGTAACTAAAATGCCAAAAGTTAAAAGATAAGGAATCTTAAAAGCAGCAAGAGAAAAGCAGCTGGTTATCTACAAGGGAGTTCCCATAAGACTGTTAACTGATTTCTCAAAAGAAACTTTGCAGTGTAGGAGGGATTGGCAAGAAATATTCAAAGTCATGAAAAGCAGGGAGCTATAGCCAAGATTGCTTTCCCTAGCAAAGATATCATTTAGAATCCAAGGGCAGATAAAGAGCTTCCCAGACAAGAAAAAAACTAAAGGAGTTCATCATTACCAAATCATTATGATATGAAATGTTAAGGGGGCTATTTAAGAAAAAGATGAAATCTATGATCAATAAAATGGCAGTAAGTACATATCTAGTAACGACTGAATCTAACAAACAAACTAAGCAAAGAAGAAGAACAAAGATGGTTGCCAGATGGGACAGGGATGTAGGGGAATGGGTAAGGAGGTGAGTGGATTACAAAGTACAAATAGGTTGTTACAGAACAGCCACGGGGATGTAAAGTACAGTATGGGAAATGGAGTAGCCAAAGAACTTGTACGCATGACCCATGGACATGAACAGTGGTGTGGGATTGCTTGAGGGAGTGGGTGGTGCTGGGTGGAGGAGGCAAAGGGGAAAAAATCTGGACAACCGTAATAGCATAATCAATAAAATATAATTTTTTAAAAAGAAAATATCTGGTATTTCATTTGCTTATCCATTTTTTAAAAAGTATACTTTTGACAATAATTCCATCTTCACATTAAAAATTTAAATAAAAGAATTTTAGAAATCTACACTGATACATACTCATAAAGCAAAGCTTATACATATGAGAGAAAAAAAGAGAAATCAGAGGATGCTATGATCAGCAACATGTTAAATTAAGCTGGCGATATACCTGTAGATATTCCTGAAACTCTTCTCTCTTTGACTTTAAGAACTCATAATTTTTGGGGCCAATGATCCTTTTGGAAGGAAGCTGGGCATCAGGAAATGTGCCTGAAATTAATATAAATGAAAATTATTACTATGTTATGCTACTACTTAATTTATGATTATGCTAAAAGCCTAATTTATAATTTACTATAACAAATTCATATTCACAATTCTGCCTTGTAGAAATATATCATTATCCTTTAAAAAATCCTGACAAATTCAGAGAGCACAGAAGTTCGGACCAAAGAACTGGAATCTACTGCTATCCAAAATATCACCACTCTTCACTGAGACCCTCTATTTATATATATAGACATATTTAACCATCTATACTAGTAAAAACTGTCAAAAAATTTCATGAGATTACTTTGAAATCAGTGAGCTATTGTTAGACAAAATCTTACTAAAGAAATACCCACTCTCTCATGGGAAAAAATTATATTGCCAATGCTATATACGCTTAAAAACAAAATTTAAAAACCATGGATATGCTTTCTCAGACAGGGCTGACTTTGGACATTTTAATACCAAAATGGAAAAATATTATTGGGAATCCAACCAACTTTGGTTAACCTGGGGTTTTAAAATATGGAGATAAATGATCTTCTCTCAACTCTAAACCAAAAAGAAAAGTTCTCAGAGAAAGAACAAGACAAGGGTAGCACTGCATGGGACTGGCAAAGACAAAAAAAAAACCATTTAAAGACAAATACAAAATCAAAATCTAGGCAAAAGACACAGAGTGGGACCTTGTTCACTTTCCTATAACCTCCTCATCATGGGATTTATTTATATAGTAAAGAAGGGTTCCCTGCCCTTCTCAATTTAGAACCAATTTGAATCTGGATCAGGAGGCACTCCACAGAGCTTTTCTAAAATGAAAGAACTCAGAATACATACATCAAACCCACCAATCTACATGCAAAATGACTGGAAATACTTCATAACTATATCCCTGATATTAACTAGTGTAAGTAAACAGATAAGAAAGACTGAGAGGGGAGAGGAAGAACTAAAAAGGAAAAGTGATCTCCTTTTCTGATTAATCTATCCTCAGAAGAAACATTCATCTACAAGTTTTGTCTCCATATCTAAATCTAAGAGCTAAATGGAAACATTTACCATGATACATCCAATAAACATGTCTACGAAGAAAGACAATGGTCAAAGAACACAGCAATTCTGAAATGCCTGACTTAAATTATCTACCATCAAGATGAAAATTAAATTAGAATGAAACCTTTTCTAAAATACAAATAAAAAATAGCTATCTTTTACTTTCTTAAGAAACCGATTTGAGAGACAGAGGAAGCGGGGCGTGAGAGAGAGAGAATCACCGACATGCCACTCGCTGGGCACTCAACTGGCTGGTTCTTGTATGCACCCTGACTGTGGACAGAACAAGCAAGGCTGGCGTATCAGGACAACGCTCCAACTAACGAAGCTATCTGGTCAGGGCTATCTTTTATTATATTTTATACTATTATTCAAAAAGCAATAAATGTGTATTGTAAAAAACTTTCAATATATAAACGAACAGAAATAAGATAAAAATAACATATTCCTATTTCAATAGCAGTGCACACAAGTGTCGCTCTTACATTTCCTTGTTACTGTTACTTAAAATAGAAAAATTAATCTAGTTCAACAGCTTCCAAGAAAGCTAAAGCTGAAATACAATGTCTTATACAAAAAGGACAACATACCATGAAATTCTGTTAGTTTTGACTCAAGTACATAGAATTCAAGGTATCTTCTATAGACAGACCAATGTTCAGGCTCATGCCCAACTGTAAATTGAATGAATACATGCTGAATAATAAATAACTTTACAAACTACTATTAAAAAGATGCAGTATTTAAAACATTAAGTATACAACTGTGGAAATTATTCCAGTCTTCATAATTTATTTCTTGGCATCACATTTAATAATGTTATTTTATCCCATATTTTAAATTTAAATTATTTAGAAGATACTGGTAAATTCACCTATTTATGAAGTTATCTCAATAATATATATATTTTTCTACAACAGAATCATACAGCTGATAGCAACTTTCAAAATATTATGTAATATGATTATTTTTAAAATTTCATAAACATATTTCATAAAAATGTATAATCAATTTTGGGTCTCTGAACTTTTCACTAATTGTTCTGATCTAATATAGTATAGATGAGCACTATCTATAGAATTTTCTGCATATTCTATAAATGTTCTATATTATCTGCAACAATAAAATAGCTATTAGCTATTGACCACGTAAAATACAGCTAATATAAGAAATGAAATTTTAATTTTAATAAACCTTAACTTTAATTTTTACATGTGGACAGTGGCTACCATTCTGGATAGCAAGAACTAATGGTTTATACCTGAAACCAGTGTAATTTTGTTAACTAGTATCACCCCAATAAACTCAGGAATAAGGAAAAAAGTACTAAAGGCTTAAAGAATGCGTCAGGTCCGCCTGCCTACTCCAATTCCAGATCCCCCATATTTACGAACTACAGAATGGGGCAAAAGTAGGTTTACAGTTGTTTGTATGGGAAATACAATAAATAGTAAATAATAACACAAGAATAAACTGTGTTTTGCATACTTACAACTGTAAACCTACTTTTGCCACACCCTGGATGTAAACTTGAACAAATAAATTAACCCCACTGTGCCTTAGTTTGCTTAGATAAAAATAATTGTACCTACTACATAAAATAATCCCTCCAGGGCACTTCTGCACAGTGAGAAGCACAGAGTAAGCACCCCAAGTGGTAACTGCTTTTATTAGCATCTAAAGTCAGTCTAGCATTGATCTGGAGATGCAACGGATCAAGTCAACTGAAACCACAATAACCCAAAACACCACCTGTGTTCAGAGAAAAACCAGCCTGCTATGGTCACAACACAAGCCATAAAGCAAATTCTAGTTTTTTATTCTTCACTGGTCTTAAATGTCTACATTATATTTAGTTTTGGTTTAAAAAATCCTGAAATCGCTACTTTGCTACACATGTAAAGTCAATGTTGTGTTTAAACGATACACTTTCTTCCCCTTAGAGGCCATGGCTTCCTAAAAGCACATATTATACTGACTGAAAATCTACAGCACTGCTGACAAAAACTATCCTTACAACACAAGTTTTAAGATTTTTTTTGGTATCAATTTGATGATTAATTATTAAGTCAAAGTTTTTAAAAATAAAGAACAAAACTGAAGAACAGCTGTCCAAAGGGCAAAAACAAAAGTATATTCCCAAAATATTTAAAAGTATAGCACACATAAATCTTTCAAAAGGAGGTGAAAGTTACTACACGTTCACATATTTATGTTGATAGGGAATTGTAGCTGAATGGGGAGTTTTAAATAATTTTCCGAGAGACAAGAGGCAGATCGTAGGTGCTGGGCACATGACACAGCCTCTCGGGGTAACTGTTTAACTCGCTATGCATGCTGCTTACCCCCGTCACTAGTGCAGTGCACACCTAAAACCACCAAAAGGAAGAAATAAGCAAAACATGAAGAACACCTGCAAAATTGTGTTTGATCAGATTTTTACCAATTCTAACTTGCTGACAAAAACAGAGGAGCAGAAATGCTGCCTTAATAAAATTGATATAATATCTCCTATAGTGCTACCGGCATAAGTAATAGTCAATTAAGTACAATGGCTAATGATAATGGGAGCAAAACCATTAAAACAAAATTATATAAAATGCCTTGCTGGACTGTTAGGTGTCTTGCAATTGCAGGCGTCTACTGAGTAAGTGTTGGTTGAACAAATTAATTCATTAACTAGTAAGAGAGGTAACCTAGAAAACCCTAAGCCTTCATTTAATTTTTTTGTTCTACACAATTATCCTTTGGATACGCAGCCACACCCAATAGTTATAAACGGCAAAATGTTCATCACTGCTGATAAATACAGACTAACCAGAATCTTTTAAGGAAGGCACTCATAAAGCTCCCTACCTGCTCTTCTGTCATTCCTTTCAACGTCAATACAAAACACAGGTATCCTTTCCTTTTTTTCCCTCCTTTCAGAGGAGGGATCTTCAAAGAAGTCTACATACGGAATGCTAATTTTCCACGCAGCAAGGTTTCGGGGAGTATTAGGTGTGCTTGCAGCTTCCACTGGAGAATCATCTTCCATTACAACAATGCCTTCTTCAATCTGGAAAAAAATCACCAGGAAAAATGTTGTATTTCTAGGGCCTTCAGGCCTGACTTAGAACTATAAAGTAGTATGTCCATATAAACTCTATAATTTTTAAATACTTCTGAAAGTAGGTGATATCAAATTTTCTACTGAAAATATAAAGATAAAAAAATAAAAATAAGCTACCAGCATCAACTCTGGGTTTTGTTACATCACCTGTGAAAGTTCAATAGAAAATAGGCAATAGATACTTCAGATTACTGGAAAGAGGTATTTTTAAAAATACATAGAAAAATATTTAACTTTGGTAATCAAAAGAAAAATATACTGATATTTTTTTCATTTAGGGCTATAAAATTTTATCAATGTTACCAGCCATTGATGGAGATTGCACAGGTAAATTCGATCTGTGATATAAAAGAGTAAGCAAAACAGTTGCTGGTATGGAAAATACTGCATTTTAAAAAAATAATAAAGTGAACTTCTGCACCCTCACAACTGTAAACCTACTTGTGCCCCACCCTGCACTGCTGGTTACTAGACATACTGGCACGACCCTCCTAGAAAGCGTTTGACACTGCGTATTTATAAAGGGACATAGAACAGTTTCAACCAAATAATTCCATTCCTGGGAATTTATTCTAATAAAAGCATGTACTCCAAATAAATGTTTTCAACTGGGAAAAAGGCACAAGTATTCACTGCAGCGTAACATTACATAAAGTCAGAAGAGAGGTCTGAAAGGGACATACCTCTATACAGTTAAGGTCATTGTTTTAATGCCCTGGCTTCTAAAATGTTAATAAAATAAGTGTTTAAAACAATATTTTTAAAAAACTGCTTGAAGAACGATTATTATTAAAAAATAAATGTTCTAGAAATATACAAAGAGAAAGAAGGAAAAAACTGTCTCTATCACATCAAACCGAAAGAGAACTTCTGAATGGGCACATTATAACACCACCTGGTCCTCTAGACATCTCTGACTCACAGCCAAGGGGGCAAAATATTACAGATTAACACACTTTTTAAGGCAATGAGTCAAAGGCTGTAGCACTCAGGAGCAAACAGGGAGCAGAGACGCATTTCCAGGATTCTAGCCCCGTACCTTCTAATGGATTCTTTTCCTCCCCACACAGCCCCTTAGCCATTATCCCTTTTTTTGTTCTAGGACTAAAGTGGCTCTCCATAATTCCTAATAAGACCATCACTGACAATTTTCCTTTCCCCTAAAATTCCTAAACAAGGCAGCAAAGATTCCAGGAGGTCCCACAGCTCAGAATTAGCACAGTGCCCTCTAAATTCTAAGTGACACCACCTTGGTCTGGGTCAATGTCCCATCTACCACTTCCTTTTCAAATATGCGAGATTACTCTGCCCTCTTCTCTTACTTCAATCATTATCATCTTTGGTTCCAATCAAGAATTTTCATCTGTGCCACTTCCAAAGAGGACTCTCTGTTTTTTAAAGATACCTTTCTATTCCTGAAGCAGAAATACAACTTGTATTTCAAGTAATTAGGAAGAACAAAACATAAAAAGTACATCTTCCCCCACAAAAATTATGTTTTCAGAAGTTCACAGTAATATAGGTAAATGCTTTTGTTATAATATTAACTGGGGAGAGAGCAGGACAGCAAACTACATATATAATATAGCCTCATCAATGCAGGTAGAAAGGGACGGATTTTTTTTAAAAAGAAAATCACCTAAATGTTAGTAGAATTGGTTATTGAGTGGTATTAATATTTTAATGCCTATATTTCCCTTTAGAGTTTTTATAGTATCAAGACTGATATTTAAGGTCTTTTATTCATTTTGAGTTTATTCTGGTGTATGTGTAAGATGGTGGTCTAGTTTCTTTCTTTCTTTCTTTCTTTTTGCATATACCTGTCCAGTTCTCCCAAGACCATTTATTGAAGAGACTGTCTTTAATCCATTGTATGCTCTTGCCTCCTTCATCAAATATTAATTGACCACAGGGGCATGGATTTATTTCTGGGTTCTCTATTCTGTTCTATTGACTTATATGTCTGTTCTTATGCCAATACCAGACTGCTTTGATTACAGTGGCCTTGTAGTGTAGTTTTATAACAGGTATTGTGATCCCTGCAACTTTGTTCTTCTCTCTCAAGACTGCTGTGGCTATTCAGTGTCTTCTTTGGTTCCATATAAATTTTTGGAATATTTGTTCTAGATCTGAGAAATATGCCACTGGTATTTAATAGGAATTGTATTGAATTTATAGATTGCTTTGGGTACTATGGACATTTTAATGATGTTAATTCTTTCAATCCATGAACATTACCATATACCTAGGCTTCCACTTGTATCTTCCTCAATTTCTATCTTTATTTTCCTATAGTTCTCCGAGTACAATCTTTCACCTCCTAGGACAAATTTATTCATAGGTGCTTTTGTTGTTGTTGCAATAGTAAATGTGATTTTTTTTTTAGTTTCTTTTTCTTATAATTATTGTTGTATAAAAATGGCATTGATTCTGAATATTAACTTTGTATGCTGCTACTTTGCCAGATCCATTTATTAGGTTGAATGGTTTTTTGGTGGAGCCTATAGGGTTTTCTATGTACAATCTCATGTTGTTTGAGAATAATGAGTTTTATTTCCTCTTTTCCAATTTGGATGCCTTTTATTTCTTCTTCGTGCCTGATCACTGTGAACAGGACTTCCAGCACTATGATGAATGAGTGGTGAAAGCGGACACCCCTGTCTTGTTTCTGATCTTAAGGAAAATGCATTTAGCTTTTACCCATTGAGTATGATGTTGATAGTAGGATTTTTGTATATAGCCTTTATTATGTTGAAGTATATTCCCTCTATTCCCACTTTGGTGAGTGTTTTCATCATAAACGATGCTGGGTTTTATCAAATGCTTTTCTGCATGTATTGATATGATCATGTGATTTTTATCTTTCATTTTATTTACATGATATATCATATTTATTTATTGCAAATACTGTACCATCCTGGCATCCCTGGAATAAATCACACTTGATCATGCTGTATATTTTTTCATATATTATGAATCCAGTTTGCTAATATTTTGTTAAGGATTTTAGCACAGTATTAGCCTGTAATTTTTTTCTGTTTTGTATTTTACCTGGTTTTGGAATAAGATAATGCTGGCCTCATAAAAAGAACCTGCAAGTCTTCCCTCCTTTTGGTTTTTTTTGGAATAGTTTGAGTAGGATGGTTATTAATTCTGCTTTGAATGGTATAATTTGCCCTTGAAGCCATCTGGTCCATGGTTTCTGTGTGCCAGGAGTTTTTTGATTACCACTTCCATTTCACTAGTTGTTATTGGTCTATTCAGGTTCTCTGTTTATTCCAGATTTGGTTTTGGAAGGCTGTATGTTTCTAGAAATTTATCCATTTCACCCAGGATGTCCAATTTCTTGGCATATAGTTGTTGATAGTATATTCTTACAATCCTTTGTATTTCTGTGGTGTCAGCTGTTACTTCTCCTCTTTCATTTCTGATTTTATTTATTTGGGTCTTCTCTCTTTTTTTTAATGAGTTTGGTTAAATTTGTCAATTTTATCTTTTCAAAGAACCAGCTCCTGGATTTATCAATCTTTTGACTTTTTTTTAGTGTCTATGTCATTTATTTCTGCTCTGATCTTGATTATTTCTTTCCTTCTACTCCCTCTGAGCTTTCTTGTTGTTTTTCTAGTTCTTTTGGATGTAAAGTTATTTAGGCTGTTTATGTGAAATTTATCTTCCTCCTGTAGGTAGGCCTATAATGCTATGAATTTTCCTCTCAGGACTGCTGTGTCTCATAAGTTTTGGGTTGCTGTGTGTTCATTTGTTTCCAAGTACTTCTATTTATTCCTTGATCTCATTGTTAATCCATTCATTATTCAATAATGTGTTATTTAGCTTCCATGTATTGAGATGCTTTTGAATTTTTTCCTCAAGGTTGATTTCTAGTGTCAAGCCATTGCGATCTGAGAAAATGCTTGCTTGATATGACTTCAGTTTTCTTGAATTTATTAAGGCTTGCTTTGTGTCCTACCATGTTATCTATCTTTGAGAATATTCCATGTGCATTTGAGAAGAATGTATATTCTGCTTTCTAGAGATGAAATGTTCTGTATATATCAATAAAAGCCACTTGATATAGTGTGTCATTTAATGGTGGTATATTCTTATTGATTTTTTGTTTGGATGATCTGTCCATTGCTGACAGTGGGGTGTTAAAATCAGCTATAATGGCTGTATTGCTCTCAATCTCTTTCTTGAAGTCCTCTGAGATCATTTTTTATATATTTAGGTGCTCCTATATTGGATCCATATATGTTTACAAGAGTTATATCCTTTTCTTGGACTGACCCCTTTGTCTGTTATGGTCTTTGTTTTGAAGTCTATTTAGTGAGATAGAAGTATTACTATCCCACTTTCCTTTCACCCCCATTTGCACAAAATATTTTTTCCATACCTTCACTTTCCACCTGTATAAACCTTTAGTTCTGAGGTGGGGCTCTTGTAGACAGCATTTATGCAGGTCATGTTTTCTTATCCATTCAGCTACCCTATGTCTTTTGATTGGAGCATTTAATCCATTTACATTAAAGGCTATTATTGATAGGTACCTATTCATCGCCATCTTTCCCCTTTGTACCTGTGTTCCTCTATTTCTTCTTCTTCAAGCCATCCCTTTAGAATCTCTTGCATTGCTCATTTGGTGGAAACGTACTCCTCTAGCCTTTTTCATCTGGGAAGCTCTTTATTTCACCTTCAATTTTAAATGACAGCCTTGTTGGATAGAGTAGTTTTGGTTGCAGGTCCTTGCTTTTCATCATTTGAATACTTTATCCAATCCCTCTTGGCCTGAAGTGTTTCTGTTGAGGAATCAGCTGACAGTCTTATCAAGCTCCATAGTAGGTAACTAACATTTCTTTCTTACTGCCTTTAAGGTTCTCTTTGTCTTTAAATGTTGCCATTTTAATTGTGATGTGTCTTGATGCGGGCCTCTTTGGTTCATTCTGATTAGGATTCTCTGTGCTTCCTGAACATGTGTGAATCTCTCCCTCACCAAGTTAGGTAAGTTTTTTGTCATTTCTGCAACCAGCCTTTCTGTCTTTTGCTCCCCTTCCTCTCCTGGTATCCCTATAATGCAAATATTGTACATTTCATGTTGTCCCAAAGATCTCTTAGACTAACCTCATTCTTTTTATGTCTTTTTCATTTCGTTGCTCTGACTGGGTGATTTTTTTTATCTTGTCTTCCAAATCATGAATTTAATCCTCTGCTTCATCTAGCCTGTTTTTAATTCCTTCTATGTATTCGTCATTTCAGATATTGAATTCTTCATTTCCGACTGGATCTCATTCATAGTTCTATGTCCTTTTTCATGACGATGTAGTTCCCAAGTTTTTGAGCAACCTTATATAACCTTTACTTTGAACTCTATGTCAGATCATTTGCTGGCCTCAATTTCCTTTAGCTCTTTTTCTGGAGATTTCTTATTTTCTTTCACTTGGAGATTGTTTTTTGTTTGCTCATTTTATCTGTCCCTTTTTATTGTTATTATGTATTAGATAGATCTGCTTTGACTTATGTCTTGTGGGGTAGGATTATGTGGTAGGAGTTCTGTGGGACCCAGGTGGACTCCTTGATCTCCTGATCGGATTGCTCTAGGAGTGCTCTTTGTGTGGCTTGTGTGGGCTCTCCTGTTGTACTGGGCTCCTGAATTTTGTTGGCTTGTTCGTTGGTGGAACCCACTCCAGCAGGCTGACTGAGAGGCTCAAACCCCACCACATCGTGTATGCTGTTGTACAGTGGCGACAGAACAAAGCAAAACAACACGCAAAAAAATGAAAGCACAACAAGCAACCCCTCTAACAACAGCAGCACTTTCACTGACAAAAGATTAAATAATAATAAAGGTGGAAAGGGGAATGAAATATTAGGGAAAGCAGAAAAAAAGGAAAAAGTATGAGAGAAGACCAAAGGGCAGAAAAATGATAATAGGAGGAGAAACGCAAAGAGAATATGAATAATATGAAAAACAGGAAAAAGGGACAAAGAATGAGAAAGAATAACAAAAATAAGAAAAGAAAGAAGAAGGGAACAATAGGGTAATCAAAGGTAAGAGTAAAATAAGAGATATGAAAGAAAAAATAGAACAAAAATAAAGGGAAAAGAAACTTCCTGTCAAGATAGTAGCATAGGCAGATATGGCTCACCTCTTCGCACAACCAAAACAAAATTACAACTAAGATATAAAATAACCATCGCTCAGAACTGACAGAAATCGAGTTGAATGGAAGTGTGACAACTACAGAATTAAAGAAACCACATCCATCCAGACTGGTAGGAGGGGCGATGATGCGGAATGAGTTGGTCCCACATCCACATGTGGTGGGTAAAAATACGGGAGGAATATCTCTGGACTGAGGAGTCCCAGCTCTTCCCCAGGCCCCCCAGAGCAGGGTTCCAGTGCCGGGAAGATAAGCCCCCACAACTTGACTGCAAAAACCAGTGAGGATTGAGTCAGTGGAAAAAACTGCTGGAGCCCCAAGCAGTTCCTCTTAAAAAACCCACACACAGACTCCCCTACTCAGACCCCCTCCCTCTGAGCTCCAGCACTGGGAGGGCCGCTCCAGGAGTGCCAGCGGTGGCCAGGGGGAGGCGAGGTGTCTGACATCAAGGGGAGCAGAGGCCACTGTCCCGTTTCTAAACCCTCCCCCCACAGAGCCAGGACACCGGTGCCACGTCCAAGATTCCATCAACCTGGCAAGCACTGTTTGACCCATCTTGGAGCTCCCCAGAGACTCCACCCCACCCAACGTGTGGGCCCACCTAAGCTGCTTTTCCATTTGAATGGTCTTTGCTCATACTTCACAACTTCCTAAATCCTTTCAAGCAAGCTGTATTTGGCCTCATTGAGCTCCAGGCCCGAAAGTAGCAGCCTAGATTCACAGCTTGGCATCACCTGGGAGTCTCCAAGCCCAGCACAAGTAGCAGCCACCTCAGATTGCTTTATACCTCAGGCTGGGTGGCCCTGGGCAACACACAGGTTGGGGCTGATCTTGGCCTACACCACCTGGGAAACCCCAGGGGCCAGCACACCCAGTGGACAGCTACAGACCACATCAGAGCACCACCACCCTGCCCCTCCAGCTGCTCCTCCATGGAGGGCAGAGGTTGGTGGTAAGTAGTCACAGCTAAAACTGGCCTGGGTAAATCCCTCCCATTGATCTGCCAACAGCAACCAAGGTTCAACTGTAAGAGGAGAGTGTACTTAGCCCACATGAATGGTGCACCTCGAAAACCCAGCTTAGGAAATAGCGGAGGCTGTACCAATGGACCCCACAGGACACGTACTGCATTAGGCCACACTACCAAGACATGGAGTCAAAGCAGCTCTACCTCATACAAGGAAACAAACACAGGGAGGCTGCCAAAATGAGGAGACAAAGAAACGAGGCCCAGATGAAAGAACAAATAAAAACTCCAGAAAAAGAGCTAAACAAAATGGAAATAAGCAATCTCTCAGATGCAGAGTTCAAAAGATTGATTATAAGGATGCTCAAAGACCTTAGCAAAGAACTTAACAGCAGAAAAAATATCCGATCAGAAACAAAGGATACATTAATTGAAATAAAGAACAATTTATAGGGAAACAATGGTAGAGTGGATAAAACTGAGAATTGAATCAATGATTTTGAACATAAGCAAACAAAAAACAACCAATCAGAAAACAAGAAAAGAGATTCCAAAAAAAAAACAAGGGTAGTATAAGCAGCCTGTGGGACAACTTCAAGGTCCCACATTCGAATCATAAGGGTGCTCTTCTTCAGAAGGAGAAGAGAAAGAGCAAGAAACTGGAAAAATGTTTGACAAAATAATGAAAGAAGACTTCCCTAATTTGGTGAAGGAAATAGACATGCAAGTCTAGGAAGCACAGAGTCCCAAACAAGATGGATGCAAAAGGTCCACCCCAAGACACATCATAATCAAAATGCCAAAGGTTAAAGATAAAGAGATGGAAGGGTAGCTGTGGGAGAATGGGTGAGAGAAAAGGGGATTGAGAAGTATGAGTATGTAGTTACAGAACAGCCATGGGGATGTAGAATACAGTATAGGAGAGGGAGCAGCCAAAGAACTTATATGCATGACCTGTGGACATGAACAAGGGTTGGGGGAACTGCCTGAGGGAGGGGGCAGTGCTGTGTGGAGGGGGGAATGGGGGGGGGGGAATCAGGACAGCTATAATAACATAATCAATGAAACATAATTTTAAAAAATAAGAGGAAAAAATAAAAATGCTATGAAAAAATAGCATGAAAATAATGAAAAAAACAAAGTGGTATTCGGCTCACCAGAGCTGAGCGCTTGCCTGCCGAGTTCCTCCTTTGGCTATGGTTCTGATGCTGTTTGAGGCTAGTTTAGGCCAATGTCGGGTACTATCCATGCCTAGCCCTCAGCAGCCCATTCACAGCTACAGGTCATCCACAGCTTGCAACTGTTATCTCCAGGCTTGGCTTCTCCCAAGACAGGCCAAGCTGCTCTGCAGAGCTCGGTTTTACCAACACTGGGTCAAGCGGTGTGTCAGCGAACATCCCAAGTCACCGCAGGACCTGCCTCCACCTGCCTCCTCCTGCCGGCCTGCTATCAGTCTTAAAGTAAGTAGTCGGAGACCCAACTGCTACTAAGGGGGCTTCTGTTGGGTCAGGAGGGATGGTACTCTTGGATCTCCCTGGCCCACGCCTTTCAGACTGCAGGACAGACGGTGGGTGTGTGCCTCTGTCCCTGAGCCCCTCGCTCAGTCTGAGTCCGTCCCGGATTATTTCCCTGGACTCGGCAGGGCGGGGCTCCTTGTAGGCAAGTGAGTGGGGTCTCCACAGCCGAACTTTGAGTCTGCTGGAAACCAGGGTGGTGTTTCTGTGGCTCTCCCTCGAGCGGGAAGCGCCAGTCGGTTTGTCCAGGAAAGCAGGCGGAATGGCTGTGCCCCGCAGTTTCTCCCGATACCCGCCCCCACCCCGAGTCTGCGTAGGTTCCTGTCTCCTCAGCAGGGGCTGAGATGCAGGATGGGAGAAAAGAAAAAAAGAAAAGGAAACAAACCCACAGAAAACAAAACGAAAAAACACATCAAAGGGAAAAAGCTGCAGGGTGGAGGGAGCAAGACTGCAGAGGAAGGGCGGGGTGAGCGAGAGCCCACAGGGCAAGGTAACTGCTTTCCGCGGGGCAGGTGCTTGCCCTCCTCCAGCACGACCACTGCTCTGCTGCGGACCCAGGTGCGACCCAGGTGCGACCCAGGTGCGACCCAGGTGCGCGCCAGCACAGAAAGCCCCAGCGCCGCCCCCTGCTTCTCTCCCCAGTGCCGGCTACTCCACCCTCTCCTCGTGTGGCTCAGTGGGCACCACCCTCCCCTCACTGGGGCCCCAGGTGGGTGGCTGCAAACACAAAGCCTGTGTTTTGGCCCCTTTAAGAATTAGGGAAAAACTAGTGGCTTTGTCCGCAGCAGGTCTTGTCTCTCCCCGGCAGAGAAAAACCCCATGGTCTCTCACTGCTACATGCTGCACGGTCGTCTGATCCTGGCACTGATGCTCTGTGCTTGGGAGCCTGGTCTGTGGTCCCGGCTTCTCTCTTCAAGGGGAAGCTCGCACCGCCTGGGTGAACAGGACCAGCCCCTTTAATGACCTCACCCTTCCTACCAGTTTCATGGCGTTCTTTGCCCATGCATGGTTCAGAGTCTCATCTTCGGGTAGTCTTCAGTTTATTTCGGGTAACTATTCCCCTCTTCAGTTTTATTTAGTTTTATTTACAGTTTGGTTTTGGGAGGAGGTACACACAATACATCCTCCTACTCCGCTGCCATCTTCTGACTCCTCCACAAAGTCTACGTGTTAATTATCTTATTGCCGGTGCTCAAAGTCATCAAAAGGCAGTATGAAGATTTGAGATCAATGAAGATTTGAGATCAATTAACATTTGTTAAACGAATGAAAAGTACAAATAAGACAGTAGTTCCTTTTATCGAACTCACTAATTCCTAGGGAAGATCATCATAAACACGTAATTTCAAACACACTATGGTGCATGCTTTAAACATGACCTAACAGGAGTACAAAGGAGGAAATGTTCGATCCTTCTCGGAGACTCAGGAAGGGCTCAATGGGGGGCATTTCAAGAAGAACAGCATGTGCCAAAATCCAGGGATAAAAAAGAGCTTGCTGGGCATAATGTGCATATAAATCAGCTATTAAAATGTAAGTTATAACTCAGCAGGTCCAGGCTAAAGCCTGCGATTCTGTAGTTACAACAAGCTCCCAGGTGATGCTAATAAAGTTACCCACGTATCACAGTTTGCGTAGCAAGAGCTCATCAGGACATCTACGAACAACTCTGTATGTCCGGACCACCTGGTTGGAACGGGGTAAGATCAGATATGAAGCTAAAGCCTAAACAAAAGATGGTAGACTGTTTGACTCAGCTTAACAGAAACCATTCTGGTCTTAGTAAGCAGCAACTTAGTGCTCAGGAATTTTAAAAATTAGATCAGCACTGTGAGACTGTAATAATGAATGGAAGAGTAGGGGATATAAAAGAAGTTTCAAAGAAGAGAAGAAGAGGAAAAACACCAAGTGAGTATACCCAATTATTTTATACTTTTGTAAGTGTGAAGTTACACAGGGGTCACACTGAAGAATATTTACTTACAAAGTCATCTTCACCTTCGGCTAAACCATAATTAGGCAACATCGCTCCCTCCATAGTGGTACTTTTGAATACTCCCTTAATTTTGCTGCCTATTCTGCTGATTCCAAATGATTCTCCTCTTTTCTGTGTGCTCCTAAATATTTTAAAAAAAAAGTGTATCAATCACAAGCCAATTATCTCAACAGTCTAGTTTACCGTAAATAATAATGAAGAAAAATAGTTGTGAAGTTATAGCTAACATAACCTTTTGGATTTCTCATAGACTGGCAAAACATCTCAAAGGAAAAGATTTAGGGTTTTAAAATGGAGGCAATGCATAAATGGGACAATATTTATTAACAAATATTTGAAATTTACCTATTTTACTTTTAAAACATTAACTGAACTAAAATGTTTTTAAAATGAGAGCCCCCTAGTGGTACATGGTTATTACTGCCCTACATATTTTGAAATAGATTTTTTAAAATATTGTAAGACAAAGTTCAAAGTGGAGTACCCATTTAAATTGTACTGCTTGCCCTGGCTGGGATGGCTCAGTGGGTTGAGCACTGGCTGTCAACCAAAAGGTCACCAGTTCGATTCCCAGTCAGGTCACGTGCCTGGGTTGTGGGCCAGGTCTCCAGTAGGAGGCGCACAAGAGGCAACCACACATGGATGTTTCTCTCCCTCTCCCATCTTTCCCCTCTCTCTAAAGATAAATAAATACAATCTTTAAAGAAAACAAAAGCCACAACCTGCATTAAAAAAGAAAAAAATACAAAACTATGACCTTCTCAGTACTCATTTTAGACAGAATTTAATAAAAAAAAAAAATCTGTCCTGTATGACTGAAAGTTTTTAAGCAAAATACAATGTTTTAATAAAAAGCAAAGTGCACTATGAAATTTATCTTATTTAACTTCAAAGTAACAAAAAGAAAAAACTGCCAAGGGCAGGGTTAGGGCCGAGTATCAGAGTAAAAGCAAATACAGCCCAAGGAAGCAGGCCACTCTGCCATGTATCGCTGCTACTCAGAATAAACCAGGACGGATTGGCTGCATAATGTTGTCCAAAAGTAAATGTCTAAAAGCAGAAATACCTAGCAAGCAACTGTGAAAAAAGCGAATTTCCTCTGTTACAGCCTGCTGCTCCCAGTTTCGATAAGTAAAAACATAGCTCACTATGTACTACTGCCCTTACAGCAGACACCCAAATAAAAATGACAACTTTAAAATCCAAAAAAGTCTGCTTTGAATGCTCAATGAATAGCGATAATTTCTACAAGCAAAATTTACTAAAATAATGCAACAATTACAGAAATAGAAGTAAACTGATCAAGCTTCCACTACACCAGGTTTATAATAACATGTGCATGTTATACATTCCAAGGAGCAAATCAAATGCATTTTAAAACTGGAAAAACTCTAATAATAAATTAAGTATTAAATAGTAAAATGGGTACTTAAATTAGATTATTTCATTTAAAGAAGCATGCAGTTAGTGTTTTTAAAAATCCAGAACTGTAAACACAATTCTCTCTGATAGAAATGTTTACAAATACAAAAATGTTGACAAAATGTTATTAAAATCTAAACATCTAGAATTTAGATAGATTATTCTAGTCTCTAGAACCTAGACAGACCATAAAACAATTGGACTTTTTTTGATATATGACCTATTTCTAAAAAATCTCACTTGTGATTATGCCCAGAAATACAGAAATATTGTACTTCTTGCTTTTAAAAAATTCTCTAAACACAAATAATTCTAAAAGTAATTTGGCAAAATCAATAACAAAAAAATGAATCAATAACCTTGAAAAGCTAGGTACTGGCTTTATCATGTCATTTTTATGCTGACATTTTTATTTTATGGTGATACAAGGATATGCTGCTATTTCAAACAGGGGGTATCTATAATCAAAGCAGAGGTTAATTTTTAAAAGACACCCCCTTAGCTGATATTAAAGGCAGCAACAACACGATGTGTCACTATTTTCCTTTTCAGTTGTACTCGGGTTGGTCTGGGTGTGCCTTCTGGAGTTACGCAAATAACATACAGAAAAGAATCACATGCTGTCTCAAAACTTACCGAAAATCATCCAAACTTAGGCTACCTCTGCAATAACAGATATGTGAAATTACATAAGGAAAGGAGAGAGAGAAAGTCCAGATATTAAACAAGTTTCACTTTAGAACACAAACCAAAATTTAAACGCTTTAAAGGTTACAGGTGGACAACATTCATCTTCGCAAAGGGAAGGAATTCTTATGAATAACATGATAAAGGAAAGAAAAACAAAGTACAAGGGCTGTTTTGGGGAGTTTGGGGGTATGAACTCTAGGTCATTAAGAAGAAGTCGTTAAAAACTCAATATATCAAAAACAATTGCATACGTTTTGCCCTCACATAGGCATAACCCTGTTCGACACAGTGGAAAACACGCAGAGTCTACCAGAAACTTGGCACAGAAAGCAAACCTGCATTTTCCAGCATGGAATTCATGTCTGGATTAAATAAAGTTATGCATGCTTCATACATTTTTAGTTTGTTTGCATATTTTAAAAAGTATGTTTTAAGTTAAGAAGCAAAGTTAACAAAAGATCTCTAAATATTTTTTTACGTTGGGTTTTCAGTATAGGATGAAACAATATGCATTAAAATTTTACTTCTAAGATACAACTAAAGAGGAAATTGACAAACTATATGAACAAATGTTTTACATATTTAAGTCATTTAACAGCAGATTAGCAATGCTACACTAAATTTTCAAGGAAAGAATATAAACAAAGTCTTTTATTTATTCTATACAGTCTAAATGAGTCATTAAACAGAGTCCTGATAAGACTGATAGTTCATATTAGAGTCAGGTCAATAAAAAAGAAAAACTTACTTTATTTTAAAAGAACATAATCAGCACTCAGAAAAAAAGAACCCCTATTCTTTTCCTGTTTATTTTCTATTTTAAAGCCAGCAAAATCAGTGCACTAATATGTTGGAGGCAACCAGGTATCCGCCAAGCGGCAGAGAAAGCTTTCCACCTGTGAAGCCAGGGCCCTGCCTTCGACTGAGCGGCCCTGCGTGCTTGCAAGATGGAAGGACCACTCACCTTAAATGGTCCCGCACTGGAGTTTCATTAAACTTAATCTCCTAGTACGCACTCCAAACACCCTGAGTCTATACACGGGTAGAAATTTCACCTGCTTCTTAAGTGATGCTAAGAAATTTGATAAAAGGTTTGAAAAGTATTCAAATGAAGGAAGAGACACATGGTTGGGTAAAGAATGCTATTTCAAAAGGCATGGGTGCAACTTCTCTCAAATGAAGTCAATGTTTCATGGCTGTAATATATGAATTTTAGGGGGGAAAGTGATAATTTTACAAAGAACGAAAAAAGATATTTTCCATCTTTTAGAGAAGTTATTCTCTACTACTACATGTATACTACTTATACTGAAGCATTATGTAAGAATAAATACTCAACATTGGAAATAATTCAATATTTCTACAATCCTTGGTTATGTTAAAAAATGCAATACACATATTCTCCCCATGGCTAAGATTTTCACATTTTTCTTTGTACTATCTATCTATAAAATGACTCCATTTTCTATTAACTTTCTCTTTGTACCTCATTTCCAATTTATTTATACATTTATTAGATCCTTGCTCAGACAAACTGGAAGGTGCTGAGCAATGTGAATATCATATAGATTTCTGATTTGATATCAGTGTCAATTTTGCACATATTGCAATTTAAGTGCAAATCAAGACATTATTTAGCTCATAAATGGATAAAACTCCTCTCTTCTCTTACCTTCCTTTAGATCTTTTGCGTATACACTTACAGTACAAAATGAGAGGCAGAAAAATCCCCCCACTTTTCGTACTCTATCACTTAAAGTACTCACTCACTGGGGCATGGGGCGGGGGAACTGTCTAAAATTGAGTTATGTGTGGATTTCATTTATGTGTGCAGCCCACAGTCTCCAATAAAGCAGATAATCAAACACTAATACGTATTAACTATGAGATTAACAAGGCAACGGTGTGTATCTTGTTAAAAGTTTTGCACAAGAATCTCAGGCGCGTGTTACTATGTATAGTACAGCTCCACAGTTCCTTAGTAAAATGTCTTGTCTACTTATGCAGCAACAGAACCGCACACTCACAGAAAAATGGCTAATAAAGATAACGATACTACCACAGAAGGGTTAGCATCAACAAGTAGAAAAACAAAACATACGTATGATTAAATATACCTACCTGTTGAATTTTGAGTTGCGCGTCGGAGATTCTGCACCTCTTAAAAGTTGCCTGAAATACTTCCAAAATAATTGTGATTTATTAAACTAATATTTAATACTGAAACATGTTATTTTAACACACTACTTTCCAGTTTAAAGAAAATGTTATTTAAATCAAGTGAATGCAACCACAGTCAAATAGAATAAGGATTAAAATACTGCACTTGAGCCGTGGCTGGTGTGGCTCAGTGGATTGAGTGCCAGCCTAAGAACCAAAGTGTCACTGGTCCGATTCCCAGTCAGGGCACATGCCTGGGTTCCAGGCCAGGTCCCCAGTAGGGGGTGCGCAAGGGGCAACCACACATTGAAGTTTCTGTCCCTCTCTTTCTCTCTCCCTTCCCCTCTCTGTAAAAATAAATAAATAAAATCTTTTTAAAAATATTGCACTTAATTTCCACAGGTCTATAAATAACGCATATACAAAAATGAGGTTTCTATTTCAACAAAGTTCCACCAAGCCACTCAGGCATTTGGCAAATGAGGTAGAACAATTTGGTCACAATCTACATAGCTACACACACACACACACACACGGTTTTGGCATTGGAAATTGTTTCTGCAAATTAACTTTTAATTTCTATTAAGTTATACAGTAAAAAGAGTATTCAGTTTTCTAATTAATCATGTTTCATTTTTCTGCTTTTTATTTGAATTGTTCATCTAATGCTATCAAAGCCACTATTAAGTTTTACAGAAAAACCCTCAAGCAAGATTAATACTTTGACTTACCTCATCACTATGGCAGAACATAGGAGTGAACACATTCTCCAACAGAGAAAGCACATGCTCGTACGCTTCAAAAAGACACCTCATAGTCTGAAGTTTCACAACATCTATGTATGGGCCTTCGGCAACTGTTTTTAAAACATTACATTGTAGAAATTGTGCACAAACAGCATAAATACATTATATATTAGTTTAAAATTCATGACAGTCCAATAGCATACAAACATGTTTTGTAGAAAATCCACTATAAGGTACAGAAACCACACTAGAATGAGCAATTAGAATAACCAAGCTGTAGTTTTGGCAAGTATTAGTTACGTGAACTATAGATAAGTTTCTTCATCAGAGCTTGTATCTAGCTGGTAAAGTAAGATTGTGGATGCCTGTGTACCTCACACAACTGTTGCAATACTGAACTGGATACGAGAGAAAACTCTGAAAACTGTAAAAAGCTGTAGAATTCGTTCTCATCATCTCTGACTTACTTTTCTGAATCTCTTCCACAATGAAGGGATCAAACCGAATTTTGTCAATACTTTCATCCAAACAGTATGTTTTATAAATCTTCTGCAACTCCTCGTGAAGAGATAGCAGTTCATCATTTGATAACTCTGGTCGCAAAATTCTATCATTGAATTCCTCTAGCAAATTGGAAAAGAGTAAAAAGAAAATGAATTATTTTAACAGACCACTTTCATGAAAACTTCATGCTCCCAATCTAACTGTAATCGATATTAAAAGCAGCAATTATAAACAAACGGTTCATCATTTCAAGTTTTTTAAAAGACTTAACTGGATGGGACAACTATAGTAGCATAATCAATACAAAATAATTTTTAAAAAAGACTTAATTGGAAGTAAAATCACTACTTAGATGAAAGAAATACTCAAATATTTTACACACTACTATAGAATATATAAATACTTGCATAACAATATAACTTTTCTAGAATTTAGAATAAGTAAATACATTTCTAAAATTTTCTTATTTTAATTTTTATCTCAAATTTTCTTTAAAGAACATACCGTATTAATTTCTTATACCAAGTGTCACATCTTAAAATCTGATTCACCAAATAACAGCGAAAACTAAGGGATTTTTCTTTAGTTGCAGCAAGCTTTTAAACAACATTCCTTCCACCATGAAGGTTACAGACTAGTGACAGACTGAGACTCTGCAAGTGATCTTTTTTCCCTAAAATGACAAGAACAGTTGGACAGACAAAATACTGACTTTTTTAATTACAAGAGCTATTGATATGGATTTTACCTCGATTCTTAATTATCCAAACTGAAACATAGGAAAGAAGAGGAGTTTTAAAACACAGCAACAGAATATTTAAGATTTTTTGATGACAGGAAATTCATATAATTGGAGTCTCAAAAGCAATAGAAAAAAAAAGTCAAAATATCTGAAGAGATAACAGCCAAGAATTTTCAAAAACGATGAAAGACACCCACATGCCCAAGACTCAGTAATATCCAAATAGAATAAATAAAAAGAAAACTACATATCATAATCAAATTACTCAAAACGAAAAACTAAGAGAAAACTGTAAGATCGTGATAATGGTAAAAGACAAAAGAGCAAAGGGTACTAGACACGGAGCTTAACACACTCGGAAGCAGGAGCCCGCGTGCTAGTCGGGAAGCCACACCTCCATGCCCGGGGATGACAGCGCTGAGCTCTACCAACAGAACTAAGCCCCCTCCCTTCCCCTCCAGCACCAGGTCCCAGGCTGAGGCCGAGGAACACAGGCACATGTGCCACCGAAGTCACAGTGGAGCAGGGAAAGGTGCCTGACCGAAGAGGACTATCAGTGTAGCCCGGGGACAGAAGGGGTTGGTTGGGAGGTGGCCCGTCCAAAGCCGTGAAAGCCTGTGAAGTCTATCTGTCCTTTTGAAAGGGCACACGGTCGATCCCAACCCAAGCTAATGTAACCTCCGGGGAACAAAGGAGCTCTCTCCCTCGCCCACCCAGTGATGCTCTCACCTCGCTCACTCGAACAATCTCTCACCCGGACGCGTGCAGCCATGAGGCCCTGGCAGCCACATGGCCCATGGGGGTACAGGCTCCACATGCAGGCTGCAGGCAGGAGCCGGAAAGAGACGGCTGCCAGGAACAAGGGGACTGAGACTGCTTAGCAGCCGCCTGCAGGCTCCAAGGACTAAACTTAAACCTGAAGCGGAAACTCTGGACACTGGCTGTTATCCCGGCCTTGCTGAAGACATGGTTGGACCTTTCCCATGATGGGACACAGGGAGATGCACGTGGGGAACAGCAGGGGCAGCTTCTACCTCCACATGAATAGACCATCTCGCACCCCACAATCTCCCATGCATGGGTCCCTGGAACGCTTTCCTTGTGGCCGTGGGGAAGAACGTAATTCCCACCTGCAACAGTGACGAGCACAACGAGCAGGAAGGGGGTAATTCGAGGTGCACTGATGTTCTTACATTTGTTCTGAAGCAGTAAAATATTTTTAAATGAAAACTGTAACAAATGAAAGACATGTAGTGCAATTTCTGAGCAACCACTAAAAAAAAGAAAAAAGAAAACAGAAGAGACAAAAAAAGTCAATACAGGAAATAAAATGGAATACTAAAAAATATTCAAGTAATTCAACAAAAGGCAAGAAGAAACAAATGTATCAAACAAACACAAAACACCACAACAGGACACCTAACAATAAACATACAATAATTATATTAAGTATGAATGCCCTACAAACTGCATTTAGGACGCAAAGATTATCTAACAGGATTTTTTTAAACATTCAACTACATGCTGTTTACAGGAAATACATTAAACACTTTAATCGTATAGAAAAATATATAGAATGCAAACTCAAATGCAAAGAAGATGGTGCAGCTATATTAATATCAAACGAAGACTTCAAAACAGAGAATTACAAGAGATAAAGAGCATAATCATATAATCCTAAAGGGATACATTCCTCAAGAAGACAAAATAATCTTAAATAAAGTTCAAAATACATGGAAAAAAATAGAGTACTGGCCAAGATTGAAGCATAGGTAGATACACTTCACCTCCTCACACAACCAAAAGAAGGAAAGAAACAAAACTGCTAGAAAATCAAACTGTATGGAAGTCTGCAAACTAAGGAGTTAAAAAGGAAACATTCATCCAAACTGGAAGGAGGGGTGGAGATGGGTAGCTGTGAAGGGGAGAGCTCCCAGACAGGCAGGGGCTGGTGCACTGGGTGGTCCCACATTTGTGTGCAGATAAACTGGGAGGAGAAACTGCCAGTCTCTTGAAAGCAGGGTGAGAGCCGAGCAAGCAGCACTGTTCCCTCTCTGACCCCCCCACAGACAGAGCCACAACACTGCAAAGTGGCTTGCCCCCACCCTGGTGAATACCTAAGGCTCCGACCTTTACAACCTAACAGCTACACCCAAAAAATATGGCCCAAATGAAAGAACAGGTCAAAACTCTACAAAAAGAACTAAGCACGAGGAGATAAACAACCTATCCATTGCAGAGTTCAAAATACTGGTAATTAGGATGCTCCCAGAAATGATTAAGAATGGATGCAAAGTAAGAAAAGAAGTAAAGGCTATACAATGTGAAATAAAAATACACAGGGCACCAACAGTGAAAAGAAGGAAACTGGGTCTCAAATCAACAATTTGGAACAAAAGAAGAAATAAACATTTAACTGGAACAGAATGAAGAAACAAGAATTCAAAAATACGAGGAGAGGATTAGGAACCTCTGGGACAACTTTAAACATTCCAATGTCCAAATCATAGGGATGTGAGAAGGAGAAGAGGAAAAACAAGAAATTGAAAACTTATTTGAAAAAATAATGAAAGAAAACTTGCTCAATCTGGCGAAGGAAATAGACATGTAAGTCTAGGAAGCTAAGAGAATCCCAAATGAGTTGTACCCAAGGAGGAGCACACCAAGACACATCATCATTAAATTACCCAAGATTAAAGATAAGGAGAGAATCTTAAAAACAGCAAGAGAAAAGGAGACAATTACCTACAAAGGAGTTCCCATAAGACTATCATCAGCTGATTTCTCAAAAGGAAACTTACAGGCAAGAAAGGGCTGGAAAGAAGTACTCAAAGCCATGAAAAGGAGGACCTACATCCAATATCTAGCGAACCCTATTCTATCCAGCAAAGCTATTATTTAGAATGGAAGGGCAGATAAAATGTTTCCCAGACAAGGTAAAGTTAAAGGAGTTCATCATCACCACGCCCTTATATTATGAAATGTTAAAGGTACTTATCTAAGAGAAAGAAGATCAAAACTGTGAACAGTAAAATGACAACAAACTCACAACTATCAACAACTAAACCTAAAGAAACAAAAACAAACTAAGCAAACAAGTAGAACAGGAACAGAATCCCAGAAATAGAGATCACATGGAGGGAGATTAGTGGAGAGGGAGAAGGAAGGAATGGGGGAAAAGGTACAGGGAATGAGAAGCATAACCCGTAGGTACAAAACAGACAGGGGGAGGTTAAGAATACTATAGGAAATGGAGAAGCCAAAGAACTTATGTATACAACCCATCGACATGAACTAAGGTGGGGGAATGCTGGAGGGAAGGGGTGTCCTGGGAGAAGGGGAATAAAGGCGGGTAAAGAATGGGACAACTGTAATAGCATAATCAATAAAATATACTTTAAAAAGCCCTGGCTGGTGTGGTTCAGTGGATTCAGCACTGGACAGTGAAGCAAAGGATCATTGGTTCAATTCCCAGTCAGGGCACATGCCTGGGTTGCAGGCCAGGTCCACAGTGCAGGGTGCACAAGAGGCAGCCACACATTGATATTTCTCTCCTCTCTTTCTCCCTCCTTTCCCCTCTAAAAATAAATAAATAAAATCTTTAAAAAAAAGATAAATAAATAAATGCAGATAATAGAAAAAATACATGAAAAAATTAATAAAACAAAGGGGAAAAGTAGCAAATCAATTAAAAGTCAGAAAGAATATGGAATATTTGAATACAAATCATCAATTTAACCTAAAGGACACTTACAGAACGCTACCCAATACAGCAAAACAGATGCTCTTTTCACATGCACCTGGAACAGTCCTTAAGACAGACCATATATGGATGGCCCATGAAACAAGTTTCAATAAATTTCAAATGACTAAAGCCATAGAGAATACATTGTCTGATCAGTACAATATTAAATTAGAAATTAATCACAGTAAGATACTTCAAAATCGAGAAATCTTTGTAAATTTAACAATACACTTCAAAATAATCCAAGGGTCAAAGAATAAACATAGAAAGATTTGAACGTATTTCTAACTGAATGACAATAAAAAGTACAACTTTTCAAAAATTTTGGAATTCTGCTATCACAATTCATAGAGAGACATTTATAATTTTAAATGCTTACACTAAGGAAGAATTTGGCAGTACAAATTAATCATCAGTGTGTTTTAGCCTAAACCAGAAAAAGAAGTGCAAACTAAAGTCAAGGTTAGTAAAAGAAAAGACGTAATAAAAATAAAATCAGGAAATCAGCAAGTCAAAAATATTTATAAAGTTGATAACCCCCTAGCAATAAAGATTAAGAAACAGTACAGATTACTAATGAAGAGGGGACAGCACTACCGTACCACAGTAAGGGAAAATCAGGAATAACTTGGTGACAATAAAATACATTACTGAGAGGCATTTAAAAAACGCATTAAAAAAATTCACTATCTATTCATAATAAAAATTCTCATCAAATCAGAAACAGAAGGAACCTTTTTCAATCTGATGAAAGATAATCTACAAAAATCCTAGACTACTATCATACCTCATGGTACCACACTAAATGATTTCCCCCCAAGTTCAGAAAAAAAGCAAGGATATCAGCTCTCACCACTTTAATTAAACATTACAGTGATGGTCCTAGTCATTGCAAAAGGCATGAAAAAGAAATAAAAGGCATAAACATTATAAAGGAAAAAGTATAGCTGTGTATTGGCAGATGACATGATTGTGTATATAGAAAATCCTAAGGAGATCTACAAAAAAGCCACTAGAACAAATAAATGACTTTAGCTATGTCACAAGATACAAAATGAATATGCAAGAATATTTCTATATATTAGCAACAATTTCAAAATGAAAAATTATTTTAAATACTACATGCAAACACAACCCAAAACATAAAGACCTAAGTGAAAACTATAAAACATTATAAAGAGAAATTTAGTAAGACTGGAATGAATAAAAAATATAACATGTTCATGCACTGGAAACCTAAATACGGTTTAATGTCATCACTCTCCAAGCTGATCTACAGACTGAATGCAATCCAATCAGAAAATCCAAGCAGGCTGTGTGTGTGTGTGTGTGTGTGTGTGTGTGTGTGTTGTGTGTGGAAACTGGCAATCCGAATCCAAAATTCATATAGAAATACCAAAAACCTAAAATAGCCAAAACAATCTTAAAAAAGGATAAAGTATGAGGCCTTAGACCATCTGATTTCAAGACTCGGTATATACTCTAATTAAGACTGTGGTATTGGCCAAAGAAAACCAGACATGTGGGTGAACAGAAAAGAATACAATCTGGAAATATAACTATACATATATGGTCAAACGATTTGACAAAGTAAGATGCCAAAGTAATTCAAGATGGGAAAGAAATATCTCTTTAAAAAATGGATATTGGAAAAAGTGAACCTCTACCCCTATCTAATACCAACACAAAAATTATTTCAAGATAGATCACAAACCTGCATGTAAAAAATGAAACTATAATACATCTACAGAAAATGGGCAAGTACCTTGACTTAAGTAGGCAAAGACCTCTTATGGTAGTCTCGGAAAGCACTAAGCATAAAATTAAAAATAGATATAATAAATTTCATCAAAATTAAAAAGTTCTCATCAAAATACACTATTCAGAAAATGAAAAGACTATCCATAGTATGGAGAAAAATATTCATAATCCTTACATCTGACAAAAGACTTGTATCTATACAAGAACTCCTGTAATGTAATGACCCAAAAAAACCCAATTCAATAAAAGACGTGGAAAGGACAAACACTTTTATAGACAAATATTTTCATGGTCAACAAGCATACGATAAAGTGTTCAACACCAGTGGTCATCAGACAAACGCCAATTAAAAGCACAAGATAGCACCATACACTCACCTAACTGGCAAAAATTAAAAACATAACCACCACCAAATTTTGTTAAAGATGAAGAGCAACCAGAACTTTCACACATTGCTAGGAGGAATAAATTAGTACAACCATTTCAAAAAACAATATGAAAGTTTCTCATAAAATTAAACGTGTGTCTACCCTGTGACCCAGCAATTCTTCCTCCAGTCATGAAACATGCGCCCAACAGAAAGCCTTGTACAGGAATGTTGACAGAAACTTTTTTCATAATAGCCCATTAGGGGAAGCAGTCCAGATATCCATCTACAGGGAGAATGGATAAAGCAACTCGTGCAAAGAATCCCACTTAGCAATAAAATAGAGCAAATCACTTATCTATACAACAACATGGATCCATCTTAAAAAGCCTTAACCTGAATCCATAGAGCCAGGCACAAAAAAGTGCATACCATGTGACTCCACTTACAAAACGAAATCGTACATGCAAAACTAATCTGTGGTGAGAGAAATGAGACCAGTGATTGCTTTGGTAAGAGCAGGGGTGGATCATTTACGGGCACTAAAGGATCTTGCCAGGGAAATGAAAATGATCTATACCTTGATAAAGGTGTAGGTTATTCAGATATACGGATTCATCAAAACTGATTAAACTGTTCATTTAAGTGCTATCGGTTTCCTATGTAATTTATACCTAAATTTTTTAAATGGCATTTTAAAAAGAAATTACGTACATTAATTTATAGTCCATAAAGTGTCTCATTAATCTAATGCAAAATGTTATAGTGTTTAAAATCCAAATGAAACACTTTTATATTTGATTATTTTATCAAAAAGTGTAATCCTTAATGAAAACTATTACAAAGTGCTATTCATATAGGCTAATGACTGAGTATAATATTTTCATTATACTTACCCTTGAGTAGTTATTTTCTGCTAATAGAATTTGGTTGAAGTCAGTTATAAATTATGTCCCAATCTAGAAAGTGGACACTTGAAAGACAATTCAGCCCTGGCCGGTGTGGCTCAGTGGATTGAGCACTGGCCTGCAAACCAAAGGGTCACGGTTTGATTCCCAGTCAGGGCACATGCCTGGGTTGCAGGCCAGTTCCCAGCAGGGGACACACGAGAGGCAATCACACATTGATATTTCTCTCCCTCTCTCCTTCCCTTCCCCTCTAAAGATAAAATAAATAAAATCTTAAAAAAAAAAAAAAAAAAAGACAATTCATAGGTTCTCTTAGAATTTCTAGTAAATAAATTTAGTACAATGACAGATGACAACTACAACTTCAGAGCTGATCTAAATATTCAAATAGATTTAAACATTTTTAAATTTTATTTATTGATTTTAAAGAGAGAAAGGAAAAGAGAGATTTGTTGTTCCGCTTATTTATACCTTCATTGGTTGCCTCTTGTATGTGCCCTGACCTGAGATTGAACCCGTGACCTTGGCACAGCTGAGTGACGTTCTAACCAACTGAGCTACCCAGCCAGGGCCGATTTAAAAATGTTTTTAATGACTTTAATAAAGTACACAGGTAAGCCTCACCCACAGTCAGACAAATCTGCAACACATGCACTGCCCCTTCTTGTTTCAGAAAGTTCATAAAACGAAATAAGAGATCTTGCTGCTCTCTGATTTGCTTCAACTCTAACTTCAGCACCTAAACATAGTATGAGAAGGAGTGTCAGTTAAGGCCATATAAACACATGATGAAACTGTTTACCAAAAGTAATATAAGCTACTTTGAAAATACTTACTGATGGCTTTTTATTTCTAGGTTCTGCAAATTTTTGCAAGAATGGAACCAAAGGAGAAGGCGGTTCAGTTGCTTTTTCAGGCTTTAAAGAAAGAGAATTAATTCATTCATTAAAACTGCCATTGATTTGACAGATATGCATCAGAGTTCAACGCCATGTGAAGTGTTTTCTAACACATTACATACTCACCGGGCTGTCGACTATGAAGATGATGATCAAATGATTCACCGTATCCTAATGAAAAATCATAAACACAGGTCAGAGTAATTCCATCATCATATTCTGTCCAGATTTTTCATGGCTTTTGTCATATTATGAAAGTTCCTAAAAAATTAGGAAAGAAGCAGAGCAGTGGCAAAGTATGCACAATTATGTAATACAGAGGGACTTTTAAAAAATCCACAATGCATACTTCCAACTTTTATGAAAATGGACAAAGAAAGTTAATCTGACTTTGGCATTTAAAATGTTTATAAAAGATTCCTGTTTCTTCAAATTCTTACAGGATCAAAAGCAAAAGCAACTCAAGTGTCTAACAAGAAATGGATGAGTAAGTAAATGTTTTATATATTTACCATAAAATATTATTCAGCCTTGAAAAGGAAATTCTGACACATGCCACAGCATGGATGAACTTCAAGGACATTATGCTAGAGAAATAAGCCCATCCCAACAGAGATAAACACTGCCTGACCCCACTCAGATGTATGGAGTAGTCACACTCATAGAGACAGGAGGGGGCATGGCGGCTGCCGGGGGCTGGGGGAAGGCAGGAACGGAAAATTATTCTCCAATGGGTATGAAGTTTCAGTTTTGTAAGATGAGAAGAGTTGTGGAGATGAACAATAGCGATGGCTGCTCAACTTTATAAATTACTTAATACCACTACTGTATATATGTAGTATAAAACACTTCAGATGATCAATCTTAACCACAGTTAGAGAAAAAAAAATTAAGTCTTACTGGATCAGCTAGAAAATCCAAAGAAGGAAGGAACACCGAACCAGAGAGGATCTCTCTTAAAAGTAAGGTCAGGGATCTGAAAAAAGAAACAATGGTGTATATATTTACTGATTTACATCAGTTTTTACAAGGGAATCTTGTTAAAATGCACATCACGACACAGCAGGTCTGGGGTATGCCCCAAGACTCTACGTCTCCTACAGGCCCCCAAGTAACACTCGTGCTACTGGTTCACCGACTACACTTGGAATCCCTAA
Organism: Anoura caudifer; assembly: GCA_004027475.1. NCBI lineage: Eukaryota > Metazoa > Chordata > Mammalia > Chiroptera > Phyllostomidae > Anoura > Anoura caudifer. The sequence continues at coordinate 33,158 of PVKU01008711.1, read as the reverse complement.
GTGGCTAAAAGAGAATACTACTCAGAGAACAAAAGGCATTTCCTTAGTAGGAAGAACTTAGGTGACCATTAAAAAACACTTCCCACCTGGGAAGAGTTAACATTTTAACATATTTTTAAAGCAATGCTTGAAACTAATATGTTTAATAGTATAAACTTTTTATAATAGTTAGATTACTATTATAAATTACTTTGCTTAAAACAAAAACATTTGATTAAAATATTGGAATAATTTTTTAAATATTTTAAAATAAAAAATTTAAATAAAATAAAGTAATATTTTTAGTGCATGAGGAAAAATAAGCCATGGTTTCTCCTTGCAGGATTATTAGGGTAAGAGCAATGAGGTAACGTTACGGAATAATCCAAACATGCTCCTGTCAAAAAAGGGAGGAAGGGCCAGATGAGAGCTGACTATTCTCCGCAGGTGAATGCCTTAAAACCCAAGTTTGTCTGTATCATTTGTTCAAATTGTTTCTGTCACAATGTACATGACTTTAAAAGGGAACACCAATCTCAGACATTTCTCATAACAGTATTTTTTCTGATATATTGCCTCAGGCAAGGGAAATAAAACAAAAAATAAATAAATGGGACTATACCTACTAAAAAGTTTTTGCACAGCAAAAGAAACCAACAAAATGAAAAATAACCTACTGAATGTGAGAACATACTTGCGAATACATCTGATAAGGGATTAATATCTAATACTAATAAAGAATTTGTAAAATTAAACACCAAAAACAAAAAAAACACGCCAACTGAAAAATGGGCAAAGGACCTAAATAGACATGTCTCCAAGGAGGACATGTAAAAAGATGCTCAACGGCACTAATCATCAGGGAAATGCAAATTAAAACCACACTGAGATATCACCTCACACCTGTCAGAATGGCCGTCATCAATAAATCCACAAACAAGTGCTGGCACTCCTGGTGGGAATGCAGACTGGTGCAGCCACTGTGCAAAACAGTGTAGAATTCCCTCAAAAAATTAAAAATGGAACTGCCCTATACACCCAGTGATCCCACTTCTGGGAATCCATCCGAAGAAACCCAAGGCACTGATTCAAAAGAGCACGTGCAGACTTGTGTTCGTTGCAGCCTTGTTTACAGCAGCCCAGACCTGGATGCAGCCCGGGTGCCCGTCAGCAGATGAGTGGATAAAAGGCAGTTACATTTACACAACAGAACACCACTTAGCTATAAAAAAGGAGGAACTCTTACCCTTTGCAACAGCACAAATGGATCTGGAGAGTGTCAAGCTAAGTGAAATAAGCCAGTCAGAGAAGGACAAGTACCATATGATTTCACTCATACGTGGAATTTAACGAAGAAAATAAACTAACAAAATAGAAACGGATCCAGAGAGAACATGCTGACAGCTATCAGAGGGGAGGGGATTGGGGCTGGATGAAATAGGTGAAGGTATTAAGCAAAAAATATATAAATAAAAAAGATAAAGCAAGAACTCATAGACACAGACAATGTGATCACCAGAGGCAAAGGGGGGTGGGGGGAGGCAGAAGAGGGTACAGGGGGAATAAACGGCGATGGAAGGAGACTTAACCTGGGGTGGGAGCACACAACACAACATACAGATGATGTACTACAGAATTGTACACCTAAAACCTACATCATTTTATTAGCCAACGTCATCCCAATAAATTCGGTAAAAAGAAAATAAATAAATAAAAAATATTCTGCATCTCTCTGATGGCTAGTGATGCTGAGCATCCTTTCATATGTCTCTGGGCCCTCTGTATGTCCTCCTTGGAGAAGTGTCTCTTCAGGTCCTTTGCCCAAAGCCAAAGGGGGGTAGGATTGAGGGTGGGAGGCAGGGAGGGCTAGGGCAGGGGGACGTGGTGAGAGGAAAATGGAGACAACTGTACTTGAACAATAAAAAAATAAATAAACAAAAAAATAAAAATAAAATAAAATAGAACAGAATGAAATGAAACAAAACGAAACGAAATGAAACGAAATGAAACACCGAGAAAGTAACAAAGTATAATGATCTCAAATAAGAAAAGTAGTTTTAGCCCTGGCCAGGTAGTTCAGTTGGTTACAGCATCATTCCCATATGCCAAGGTTGCAGGGTGGATCTCCAGTCAAGGAACATACAAGGGTCAACCAATGAATGCGTAAGTGGGTGGAACAACAAATTCATGTTTCTTTCTTTCTTTTTATTTATTTATTTATTTATTTATTTATTTATTTATTTATTTATTTATTTTTAGAGAGAGGGGAAAGGAGGGAGAAAGAGAGGGAGAGAAAGAAATACAAATGTGTGGTAGTCTCCTGCACACCTCTATTGCGGGCGGACCTGGCCCACAACACAGGCACGTGCCCTGACTGGGAATTGAACCAGTGACCCTTTAGTTCACAGCCCGCGCTCAATCCACTGAGCCACACCAGCCAGGGCCTTTCTTTCTCTTTCTCTTTCTCTCTCTCTCCCCACCTTCCTCTTTCTCTAAAATCAATAAATAAATTTTAAGAAAATTTTAAGAAAATTAATTTTATTTCATATTTATCTGACTCCCCTGGATCAACTTCAAAAAAAAAAATTCTAAGCAACAGAACACACCGTGAATACTCAGCACCTAAACAGCATTTTAAGACCTCCAGTTTTGGGGTGCCCCTACCATGACCAAGAACAGCAACCTCCCTATGGCACGGTACGCAGACGCTGCTCCGACACTCTCCGGCCTGTTTATACCTGCAGTCTGTTGCTTTAGGAGGCAGAACGTAAGGAAAGAGTAGTTCGGTCAGTTTCCTCAAATAGTGCAATTCATCTCTTCGACTCCTCAGGGCCACATGAAGCTCTGGACCATATTCTTCCAAAGCAGCTTGCTGTAAAAACTCTGTACTTTCCACTATAAACAGAAATAAAAATAAGTACTGAAAAAAAGTTAAACAACATTAAATAACTTTGGCCATTTCCACTAACAAACATTTTAGTCATTCTTTTCCTAGACCTCTTTTCTTTTCTGGAAAACTTTTCACAAACAGAATATAAAAAAGTAATTTTCCTCTTGTCTGTAGGTTTTAAAATTCTGCGATAAAAAACCTTTTTCCCCTTGGCAAACAAGAATTTGAACTGATGTCACTACTTTACAAATTAGAGTAAACAAAAGCAAATATTTTTTTAAAGTGAAAAAAACAAAGAAAACAACTTGTAGCATACACAAAGCTTGTTATCAAATGTATATCCTCTGCAAATACAAAAAAAACTTTTTTTGTTTGTTTATTCATTTGATTGGTTTTTATTCATCTGTCTTTATTGTTGTTCAAGTACAGTTGTCTCCAGTTTCCTCCCACCACTCCCCTCCACTCCAGCCATCCCCACTTCCCACCCTTGATCCTGCCCTGCTTTGGTTTGTCCATGGGTCCTTCATACATGGACAAAACCCTTCTTAAAATTCTTATTGTCTCTGCTTTCACACCAAAATCACTGGGTAACTCTTTTAAGCAACTACAGTAAAAAAAAAAAAAAAAAAAAAAAAAAAAAAAAAAAAAAAAAAAAAAAAAAAAAAAAAAAAAAAAAAAAAAAAAAAAAAAGGCTTCCCTGGTTGAATTCTGTATCTTACACCCAGAATATAAGAGGTACAGAGGAACTGTGTAAGGTAGACCTCCACAAACAGATAGATTACTTAATAAATGTTGATATTAACTTATGATAAAAGTTACATTAACAAAGTTTTCTTAAAAAAGGACTAAACTAATATTTTAACCCTTAAAAGTAATAGTCCTGCTACTGCTTCTTACAGCCCGCAAAAGCCTAAGAGAAAACAAGCCATGCTTCCCTCTATCTGCATGTCATGCCAAGTTTTAAAATCATGGAGTCTGTGAAGAAAATCTTAACCCTAATTCAAAAGCATTTATTTTTTACTATTTACTCCTACTTTTAATGAAAGAGAATGCACACACATTTACTGAGAAAGCCAACATACACATTCTAATAATGTGAGTACTGAGTAGACAGATGAAGGTTAGCTACACCAGAGGCACAAAAGCAGGACTGGCAAAGGAGGACATAGTTTTTATAAGACATGCATTTTATTTTATAATTATGCAAATATTTGCAAGCATTTTCCAAGAATTTGGGGTGCTGGTCTTTTCGAAATTTATGTTATGAGCAGGGATTTAAAACGAGAAGACCAAGCTATGCTTTAGAAACATGGAGCAGACTAACAGCTGTAAGAGGGGAGAGGGAAGGTGGAAAGAAGGCGAAGGGAACAGACAAAGAGCATACGCAAGACCCGCGGTCACGGAGAGCGGACGGTGCGGGGGCTGACCGTGGGAACGAGGGGCAGGAGGGGTGCAGGGGGCAAGGAGGGAAAAGTTGGTATAACTGCAATAACATGAACAGCAAAATATCTAAAAGGAAAAAATAATCTAAAATAAAATAAGACTAAGCTACGCTAAATCTAAGCGCAACTTCTTTACTGATATGATCTTGAACAAATGATATATAATCCCTTGAGCCTCAGTTTCCACATCAATAAACAGTTATCAAATACTTATGAATGCTGAAAAGATGTCATTCAAAAATGTGTAAGTAATTACAGTATCTGTCATACATAATAAATAAATCACTAGATTGGAATTTATTCCATATCTTTCATACATGAGAGATTTTTGCAGTTCAAAGCAATGAGAACATAAAGGAATCAGGCAAAAGATAAAAAGAATATAGAGGCAGGAAGAAACTTTAACCAAGAGTATAAGCAAAATAGAGATGCCGGAAAACTGGGCACATATTGATCCCCACTGTTTATCAATCTATCTACTGCCTAACCAGTCAGCAATTTTTACACCGCAAAAGGAAATGCCCCTAGAATCTATCACAAAGAGAAACCTTCAGGATGAAAGACCGGATACTTCTGCATAATTATTTATTGAATCTAAATTAAATCAATGCTAAATATATACACACATACGCACAAATACATATTCATCATATTTTTAAAGATTTTATTATTTATTTTTAGAGAGAGGAGAAGGGAGGGAGAAAGAGGAGAAGAGAAGCATCACTGTGTGGTTGCCTCTCCCACGCCCCCCACTGGGGACCTGGACCACAATCCAGGCATGAGCCCTGAGTGGGAATCGAACTGGTGACCCCTTGGTTCACAGGCTGGCGCTCAATCCACATCAACCAGGGCTATTCCTTATTTCTAAGGGCCAAGGAAGTACATACATAGATAGAAAACAGCAGGACAGGGTGGGGCAGAGTAGGTTTACAATTGAGAGCATGCACAACACAGTGTTTAGTCTTGTATTATTATTTACTATTGTGTTATTTGCCATAAGAACTGTAAACCTACTGGGTTGGCCCACAAGTCCATTACATGTTTTCCGTACTACGGCTCTCGTAGCACTTAGTTGTCTTTCACTTTATTCTAAACAATTTTGTTAGACTGTATTGTGACAGCTGTCATATCAGCGTGCATTAAAAAAAAAAAACTTAACGAAACTAGTCAAGTTTTATGCAGCCATTTTAATATTGGAGATGGAAAAAAACACACAACATTTTAGGGACATTATGCTTTATTATTTCAAGAAAGGTAAAAATGCAATTGCAACGCAAAAAAAGATTTATGCAGTGTATGGAGAAAGTGCTGTGACTGATCAGATGTGTCAAAAGTGGTTTGTGAAGCTTCTTGGTCCTATTGATATTTTGGCCAAATAATTCGTTGCTGTGAGACTGTCTTATGCATTGGAAGATATTTAGCAGCACCCCTGGCCTCTACCCACTAGAAGCCAATAGCAGGAGATAGCTGACATACTCAAAAAATCCAAATCCATAAAGTTATTGGTGAAAATGAAACATGTGTCTTTTGTTTTAAGGAAAACATGTATCGGACTTTTTGGCCACCCCCATACTTCCATCCACCCTGTGTAATCCCTATTCTGAAGCAGCAGATGAAGGAGAAAACACCAAGAGAGGATGGATATGAATGAGGAGATGAACCTTAAATTATAGCCTGAGTTACAGACCACTGTGGGGCCAAAGAATTTAGAGAACTAATTTATACATTGAAGAAATGAAAAATCAAAAATCTGAAACCATTTGTGCAATTCCATCTAATTACTGCCATATTTAGAACACCGGGACCTTTAAATAAAATAACAGTCCTTAAGAATTTCAGTAATTACAATGTTATTAATGAATCCAATCTAGATTAAATGACAATTTTTTAAATCGAGGACCATCTTTTACACGAACAGCAGCATACCAGCAACACCTATCTTGCAAAGACTCAACAACAAATCTCAGTCAAACTGGTCTATCTATAAATAGAAAACATCACTCCCATAGAGACAATATAATTTGGGGATTTTATTAAACTTACCAATTCAGCTAAAAATAAAAAGATGACTCTATATTACTCATAGTCTAAGTTCAAAGTGTTTGTCTTTTGAACAAAACAAAAAATATATTCAAAAAACTTTTCCCATACAAAAGCCTACAGACAAATTTTTATGGCTTTATTCATAATTGCCAAAATTTGGAGGCAACCAAGATGTACTTCAATAGCTGAATGAATAAATAAAATGTCTATACAGTAGAGTATGACCAATAAAGAGAAATGAGCTATTAAGCCATGAAAGCACACGAAGGAACCTTAAATGCGTATTTCAAATGAAAGAAGCAAGTTTGAAAAGGCTACCGTATGATCCCAACCATATGACATCCTGGAAAAGGCAAAACTGTACAGACAGTAACAAGGCGGTTGCTGGGGGTTTGTGAAGAAAGGAGAGGAGGGATGAGTAGGGAAACACAAGGAATTTTTAGGACAGTAAAACTATTCAGTATGATATTGTAATGGTGGACAGATGCCATTATGCATGTGTCAAAGCCCATAGAATACACCACAAAAAGAGCAAATCCTAATGAAAACTGTAGACTTCAGTTAATAATGATGTAACATTAGTATATCAATTGTAATAAATGTAGCAACTAACACAAGATATTAATAATAGGTTGATGGAGGAAATACACGGGAACTCTCTATACTTTATGCTCAATTTTGCTGTAAACTTAAAACTTCTCTAGCCCTGGCTGGGTGGTTCAGTTGGTTGGAGCATTATCCCATAAACCAAAAGGTTGCAGGTTTGATTCCCAGTCAGGGCACAGAACTAGGATGTGGGTTTGTTCCTCAGTCAGGGTACAAATGGGAGGCAACCAATTGATGTTTCTCTCTCACGTCGATGGTTCTCTCTCTCTCTCTCTCTTTCTCTCTCTCTCATATCAATAAACATATCTAAATATATCTTTAGATGAAGATTTTAAAAAAACCTCTCTAAAGAATATTTACTAATAAAAAACCACTTCTGCTATTTCTTTAACAGTAAAGTAACCTTAACAGAATGGCTACAACAAAGTTACTATCTTCTTCTAATGTGTTTTTACCAGTGACAAGACAATAATTTTAAAAGTTCCTTTTTTAAATTTAACAATTATATATTCAAACTATTGCACTTTTTAATTATGTTGAAGTAAAACTATGTTTACCTATTATAACATTGTAAGATGAACACAGAAAATATGTTTAAATATGTAATTAGAAATGTTTCTCACACTTGAGGAATGATTCATACCAAAGAATAAACTAATAATTTAATTTCAACTCTGCCTTGTACATAATTTTCACAAAGGTATTCTGATTATATTCATTGATATTATGTAGGAGGAAAAATTGGTTTCATGCTCAAATAACTTCGGGATGTGCTAAATTAAAGTTAAAGCTATTTCTTTGTTGCAGGACTACTCAGAGATTCTGGTATGCTAGTACTTACTGGGAATTTCCAGAAGGGGAATATAATATGTAGTAATTTACAGAAAATATGACCATGAAACCTCTTCTACATGGTCATCCTGCATAGAATAGTATTCTGGCCCTGGTTGATGTGGCTCAGTGGCTCAGTGGATTGAGTGCCGACCTGCAAACCAAAAGGTAACTGGTTCAATTCCCAGTCAGGCAGGGCACATGCCTGGGCTGCAGGCGGGGTCCCCAGTTGGGGGCGTGCAAGAGCAACCGATTGATGTATCTCTCACACATCAATGTTTCTCTCCTACTCCTTCTCCGTCTTTTCCCTGCTCTCTAAAAATAAATAAACAAAGGTTTTTTAACTTTTTTTAAAGAAAAAGAATAGCATTATGCAGAAAACACTGGGAAAACATTGACAAAGAATACCAAATGCAAATACAAACAAACTCATTTTGGCAAAGAATTGAGTATATAGTATGAAACTATTTTGTCAAAAAGGAACATTTCAGCTTGATCTAAGAGTAATGAAAGTCCTAAATGAGATTTTACTCGTCAGTCAGAAAAAAAAAATTGCCAAACACCTGCTATGTGTAAATCATGACTGTATAAAGGGCAAGACACACATGAGAAACTGTAAACAGGTCATCCTGGCTACAGTGTAATACACAGTGAAACAAGAGTAGGTCAAAATATTTGACCAGAGAGAAAAGGGTTTAAAAATACAGTTTAGACTCTACAGCAGCCATTCATTTTTGTTTAGTAGGGAGGTAACATATAAGAACTGTGAAATCAACACAATAGTAACGTATAGGATAGGCAGCATAGACAATAGGTCAAAACTGTGAAATCGTTAAGGAGGAAGGGGGCAGAGATGTGAGACCAGCCTCGGAAGAAGTAATGAAGGCAACAGACTATCATTCAGAAAAACACAAGAGTAATCAACAAAGTAAAAAGTAAATATCTAAAAGTAAATTGTACTTTAATTTTCATAGATTCTTGAATTTTCACAATCACTTATACGGTTAACAAACTATTAAAAAATATTTCGGATTAAAAAATACTCTCACAGTATTTATGAATGTACCATGAATGTACCAGTACTCGTACTTAGATAGTTAAGGTGAAAGTCGGTGTATAAAAACAAAATCACTCAAACTCTGTAGTAGAAAACTGTATTACCTTTCTGACTGGCTTTAACTATCACCTCTATATGCTTCATTGCTGCTTTTAATAGTTTCTTGGTTATAATAGATGGAATATCCACCTAGAAGAATTCAACATTAAAACAAAACTATTAAAGTAATTATCACTAAGTTACAATAGCAAGAACACTGTATATACTTAAAATATTGGAACATATTAAAAATTATGTCTTAAAAATTAGAGGTATTATTTGTATAATTTTAAAAACAATTTAAAAAGCACTTTATACTCTTAGATCACACTAACTATAACTTCAGAGAATTTTTCTACCACAGTAATGAAAATACCTTAATATGTATACCTTGTAAACTGAATTTTTCTCACAAAATATCTTTATTCATGACTTATTTCTTTAATGTGCTTTAAATGCATGCAAGGAAAAATCTTAAGTAACTTACTATCCCTCTGAAGCTATAAACTTGTGATTACTAAGGTTACCTGTAAATGAACTTTTTCATTCAGCTGACAAGCTAAATCCTGGTTTTAAGATACATGAAAGCTTTCTATTAACAATAATATTACGTTTCATCATTCTCCACAGACATTTTTCAATTTAAAGGCTGGAAACTGTAGTGACTATGATAGCTTAGTGAGAAAGTGTTGAGGGCTTACATGAACACACATAAAAGAAACAAAAAAGTAACTAAAAATAAATTGCAAATAAAATAAATCACCAAAAAGCATGTTTACAGAACTTTGACATTTGACAACCTTATCTTCCACCACCAAACTCAACATTTTCCTTTTATCAAAAGCATGATGAGCCCTGGCTGGTGTAGCTCAGTGGATTGAGCATGAGCCTGCAAACCAAAGGATTGCGGTTCAATTCCCAGTCAGGGCACATGCCTGGGTTGCAGGCCAGTTCCCAGCAGGGGATGCACGAGAGGCAACCACACATTGATATTTCTCTCCCTCTTTCTCTCCTTCCCTTCCCTTCTAAAGATAAAATAAATAAAATCTTAAAAAAAAAAAAAGCATGATAAGAAAATTTCATCACAATAGTGTTAAGTTTTGTGTTACTTTTCAATTATTTTTAAATTATATATTGAAGAGGAAAATATCACAAGCTGATAAATCTAATAAGCATGACGGATCATAAACTCCCAATTTTTAGTGATTTACTAATAAAATCCAGAGCAGTTCACATATATCTTTTGCCTATATAAGATCACTTTCTTTTTTTTTAAGATTTTTTTAAAATTCATTTTTAAAGAGAGTAGAAGGGAAGGAGAAAAAGAGGGAGAAAAACTCCCTTTCTATATATTTCTTGATATGCGAGAGATAATATAGATCAGTTGCCTCTCACAGGTCCCCATAGGGGACCTGGCCTGCACCCAGGCCTGTGCCCTGATTGGGAATCAAACCTGTGACCCTTTGGTTCACAGGCTGGCACTCAATCCACTGAGCTATACCAGCCAGGGCTATATAAGATCACTTTCAGTAAGAGGGGTTATTTTTGCTAGTCGTATGCCTTGTTGCAAAATAACATTACTCTTCATTTTTCTCTGGCCTCTTGGTACTCAATGATTATAAATTATTCTCATATTTATCAAATAAACATGTTTTAGTTTTCAAACATTTTATAAAATCTTGCCTTCTGAGAAGACAGACACATGAAAATTTTCATATGTAAGTTGCATTTTAAAGATTTCGGTTCAGAATCAAAATGGTAAAATAAGAAGTTTGTCACTCAACTTTAATAAAAACACACACACACACACACACACACACACACACACACACACAAAGTGTCGACCTTAAATGATGCATTGTTTTTATTATCCCCAAACTGCCAATTTATGCTCTTCAGTCGATGGTATGAGGGCAGAACATTGTAGTAGGAATATGAGAGCCCAGGACTAATCCTTTGTCCATTAACTATCTATGACACTTTGTCAAAGTTACTAACTTTTCATAAAAATGGGCATGATAATGACCCATTTATTTCTCAGGATAGTGATACAGACAAAATAAAGAATATACAGCATAACAACTCAAAACAATATTTGCAGCTCTGGCTGGTATGACTCAGTAGATTTGAGTGCCAACCTGCAAAGCCCCTCTCTCTAAAAATAAATAAAATCTTTAAAAATATATTTGCAAATTATACACCTGATAAATTAATATATAATGAACACTTACAACTCAATAATAAAAAGACCAAAAAAACAGTTAAAAACGGGCAAAGGATTTGAATACACATTTGTAAAAAACTGATACACAAATGGCCAATAAGTAAATGAAAAGATGTTCAACATCACTAGCTGGGAAATGCAAATTAAAACCACAATGAGAGACTGCTTTACAACCCACTACTATGGTTAGAATCAAAAAGTGAGCCCTGGCTGGTGTAGCTCAGTGGATTGAGTGTGGACCTGTGAACCAAAAGATCACGGTTCAATTCCCAGTCAGGGCACATGCCTGGGTTGCAGGCCAGTTCCCGGCAAGGGACGCATAAGAGGCAACCACACATTGATATTTCTCTCCCTCTCTCCTTCCCTTCCCCTAAAATCTTTAAAAAAGATAACAACTAGCTCTGACAAGAATGTGGGGAAATCAGCACCCTAAAACACTGCTAGTGGGATTGAAAAATGATACAGCCACTTTGGAAAGCAGCCTGGCAGTTTCTCAGAAAGTTAAATAGTTACCATTTGACCCAGCAATTAAAACCCTAAATGTGTAGCTAAAACAAATAAAAACATGTATCTCCCCCCACCCTACCCAAGAAAAACTTGTATAGAAATGCTATGGCACCGTTATTCGTAACAGCCAAAAAGTGAAAACAATCTACAGGTCCACCAACTGACGGAATAAACAACATGTGGCATATTCGTATGATGAAATATTACTCAGACATGAAAAAGAATGAGGTACTGATACATGCTGCAACATGACAGACAATACTGATTAACCTTAAAAACACTGTGCTGAGTAAAAGTAACAAGTCACAAACGGCCGCAGATGTATGTGGTCATTTATATGGAAGGTCCAGAACGGACACACCTACAGAAACAGAAAACAGAACGGTGGTTGGCTCAGGCCACAGAGATGGGGGAGAGGGGGCCAGTGACTGAAGGGCATGAGGTTTCTTATCTGGTGATACAAATGTTCTAAAATTGACAATGGTTATGACTGCGTAACTCTGGGAATATTCTAAAAGCTGTTGAGTTGTACACCTTAAATGAGTGAATTGTAAGGCATATAAAGTACATCTCAATAAAGCTGTTACAAAAAAAATACATCTAGCATACTCCAAGTATGGGGTTCTATGATTTTAAAATCACTAGGCTATCTCAAAACCTAATGTAGCAGAGTGCTTCTACTAAAACCTATAGGTGAACTCACTGTAATGAATCAGCTCTTTGATCAGTTCCTTTTATTGACTTACTCTAAGTTACAATTTAACTAGTTTATAATCAATCAATTGATATTTCTTACTAAATCTTTTATTCCACTTTAATTATCTACTATTAAATTATCTACTTCTGCCTCAGAGCCTTTTTATAAATAGTATGATTAATGTTTTTAAACATCTATCTACAAAAACAACAAATGCACAATGCAATAACAATGGTGAACAGAAAGAAATTCATGGAAAGAACCAAATAATAGCATCAACTCACCACCATAATAAGAGTTAACAGTGGTAAGGATATGTATGACGTTAATATACATATTAACAAGCTTTAATATGTGAGCTTTGCTTTCAAAATGGAAAAATGCTTCATGTATTATCTTCCAGCCCTTTCCACTTAACTATATAAGGTAATTTCCCATGGAAATAAGTACTACTCTAAAGAATGGTTTTTCAAGCCTGGATAGGATTCTATAGTTGGTATGCATTATACTAAATAACCAACAATCTTATTAAATAAAGAGCTTTTCATTATACTGAAATGAGTTCTTGACATATATTTTTACATACTCCGATTATTCCTTTAAATTATTAAAAAACAGAATTAAATTTGGGAGTATAACATTTTAAATCTTTTATCAAAGATTCCCAAAGCGCCTTCCAACCTAAGAGTTATACCAACTGGGATTCATACTTGCTCTGGCTGTTTCCCCACAATAACTATTACTAGACGGTATCACTTTTTTTATCTTTCCCAATCTGATAGGCAACAGAATGGTATCTCATCAAAAAACCATATTTATGTGATGAGACAACATAATTCCAAGTATTCACTGGCACTTTTTTTTGTGAACTACTTATTCATATATTTTGCATTATTTCATCTACAGTGGTTGACTGTATTGTTCACTTCTAAAACTTGTACAGAAACATTTAACAAGATTTACCTTTATCTTTATTTATTTAATAATAGCAGAGATATCATATACCAATTTGCTGTCAATATGTTCAATTCTACTGAAATGACAACACAGTAGACACGCATGTATACCTACAGCCTATACATTATAAAAACATCTGTGGGCAAAGACCCAAACGTACACAAAGTATTGTTCAAACATTTTTTTTAAATAAATCATAATCATTACCATTTACAAAGTAAACTCATCAAAATGGAACATGACTTATAGTTGCCTTTTTATTTCTAATTGCTACAAACCAAGATATCCAAGCATTAAAGTAAAACTGATCAATGAATGAAGTCATACATTCACCTTTTAATCTTAAAAAAATTAAAAGTGAAAAATATATATACAGTATAGGATAAAGTAAATAAAAGATTTTTAAAACTCTCTTTAGTAATCATAAAGGTCCCAAATTTCTCATTATAAACATATACCTTGTGAATCCTTCGAATTAGGACAGATGCAAAAAACCGTAGTGTAATCCTCAATTCATCAACAAAGGACTCATCATCTGTTACATCCCTTCAATTGAGGAGAAAAACAAACATTCAGAAGTTCAGAGAAATACACAGCTTCATTTTCTAGAAACCAAAGAAACCCTGGCCAGGTAGCTCAGTTGGTTAGAGCACTGACCCAACAAGACAAGGTTGAAGGTTCAATCCCCAGTCAGGGCACATACAAGAATCAATTAATGAACACATAAATAAGTAGAACAAATTTCTCTCTCTCATCTATCTCTCTACCTCTATCTCTCTCTTCCCCTCCTTCCCTCCCTAAAATCAATTTTTTAAATCAAAAGAAAAATGAGCGCAGGCCTGTGAACCAAGGGATCGCGGTTCGATTCCCAGTCAGGGTACATGCCTGGGTTGCAGGCCAGTTCCCAGCAGGGGGCACATGAGAGGCAACCATACATTGATATTTCTCTCCCTCTCTCCTTCCCTTCCCCTCTAAAGATAAATAAATAAAATGTTTTAAAAAAATAAAAAAATAAAAGAAAAAGAAAAAAAACAAACCAAGGAAAGTCTAGAGCTTCCTGTCTTATCTATATACTTATGCTATTTTTCTTTTGTTTAACAAATAATGTACTACATTATAGAATAAAAGACAGAATTATATGCAGAAGAAAACATCTCCCATAAGTCTAGTACCAAGACAATCACTATTAACTAAATTGTAGTATATGAGGTCTGTCCAGAAGAAGCGCAGCCATTGCTAATATAACAAGAACAGTTTGCACGACATCAGTGTAACCTGGCAGCTGAGGAGAGTGGACTGGAATGTGCACGCGTGAACAATGAGGACTTCACAGTACTGGTCGGTAAGGGCAGTAGAAGCCATTGAGTGAGAATGTTTACCGTGTAGCCATCACATTCAAAATAGGTAAGCAGAGCAATGAATGTGCATCAAATTTTGCATTAAGATTGAATCCTCTGCAGACACTATTCAGAAGATTCACAACAACATGCCTGCTCATGCATCACATCTTATGCAGAGCTTTTTGGCAAAACATCAAATCACCCAGGTGACTTAGGCCTGCTACAGCCCAGATTTGGTGCCCTGTGACTTCTGCCTTTTCCCAAAACCAAAATCACCTTTAGGGAAGAGAGTTCAGACCATCAGTGAGATTCAGGAAAATACAACAGAGCAACTGATGGCAAATTGGAGAACTGTGTGAGGCCCCAAGGTACCTACTTTGAAGGGGACTGAGATGGCATTGTCCTGTGTACAATGTTTCTTTTACTTTGTATTTTCTTCAATAAATGTCTCTGTTTTTCATAGTATGTGACTGGATACTTTCTGGACAGACCTCATACATTTCCATGTGGACATCCATATGTATAGTCATATTTTCACAATACCAAGATCATTTTCTAAGCAATATCAAAGAAATTTCTAAGAAACAAATTATAATTTTGAAGAAGCAATAAAATTAAATTAATATATAATTTTTACTTGGTTTAAAATATTTATAGATTAATAATATAAATTAATTCCAAATATAGGTGAAAAAAGCGTTTCACTTGAAAAAGAAGAAACTGAAATTCAAACTTTTTAAAAAGAACGGCCCATGGACATGAACTGGGGGGAAAGCTGGAGGGAGGGGAGTTGCAGGGTGGAGGGGAATGAAGTAGAGGGAAAAAATGGGACAACTGTAATAGCATAATCAATAAAATACACTTAAAAAAGGAACCTCAAACTTTTTTAAAAGAAATTTTAACAATCTTCTTCTAAGGAGGTACTTTTCTTTGTCCTGAGGTCTTGAGGTCCCCGAAAGAGTCAGGACGCTTCCCTAAGCAAAGGAAGAAAGACAAGCATGCGTAGTGGTGACACCCTGAACTTGATGACCGTGCTGTTAGGCCCCCGGCAGAATAAGGAAGATAGTTTTACCAACCATCCTTCCCATTATTAACTCCAGGTAGGCAGATGTTACATCATCGATAGCTATACTAAGAAAAAAATACACAATTTAACAGTTGGAAATACAGATTTGATGTCCGAAGTGCCATAACTTAGGGGGTGGGGAGCAGGAAGTCCACACAGCCATTAGCTTTATTTAAATGGCAAATGCCCCATGTGTAAGACAGAATCCAACATAAAAAATTAATTTATGTTGCTTTTCAGGGAAATATGCCACATAAACTGGATATTACATTTGTTTTAATACACTATGGATCAATTCAACCACTAGCATTTTTTAATTAGAAAATTCAAAATATATTGAAACTACGAAATTAGGGTACATGTCATTAAATATTGCATCTATAATTTGTAAATGTTCAAACATATAACTAAATATTTGATGCTTATGTTAGGAAAAATATGTATTTATTAAATGAGGAAACTCGGATTTATAATTCTCAAACTATATATTTTGAGATTTAGAGTATTTTCTACAGTCTGCAAAGTACAGGGCACTTGTACATCTATAGCAGATATGAAAAACAAAGTTACTTTGAAAAACAAAATCTTAATATTCCAGGAAAATGCTCTTAAAATTATGTTTTAATTTCATGAAACATCTGAATATAAGTTTTCCTTCTAAATGCAAATGATATTTCACATATGAAAAGTGTACACAAAATATTAAATCATTCATTATATTTAGGAGTAAGGCAAAATTCTACAAGTTACTTTCTTTCAAACAGCGGCCTAGGTTTTTTTTCCTCTTTGCCATCACTAAACTCTACATTGATTACCTACATTAGTGGTTATCAACTAGGGCCAATTATGCCTCCTAGGTAACATTTAGCAATCTCTAAAAACATTTTCGGTGATCCCAAGGCGAGGAGGATGGGATGTCACTAGTACCTAGCGGGAAATGACCGGGGGTACTGCTAAATATCATTTAATCCCTTGCACAGCACTCCCCAGCAAAGAATCTCTTGGCCTAAAATGTCCACAGTGCCACAGGTGAGAAAACCTGACCTACACAAAAACACCTATTAGCACACTTCACTTAACTGTATTCACTGTACCAAAGGAAAAAAGCTTGATAGAAAGAACATACCTGTACCACGGATAAACAAAGTTTTCCAACACTAATTCAAGAACCTGCATAAAAATCACATTTTAAGGAAAAATTAATTAACCAAATCTGGGAAATAAACTACCAAGCAATGTACAATATTATTGAGAATCAATTTTATTAGCCCAATCACTAACATACACATGATAAAATGCATATGCCAACCTTACATGGTGGTTGTGATAATCAAAGAGAACATATGAGAAAACCCTTGAAAAACTGTAAAACTCCATTAAGAAATTACTATTAAAATGACATAGATATTTCTAAGTATTCCCATTAAAAAAAAAAAAATGTTAAATTGTTCCTGACTCTGAAGCCTCACTGAACCAAGAAAGTCCTTTGGAAAGAAGGAAAACAATAAGCTAGTGTTTTGTATTCTTAACTCTCTCTCTAAATCAGTAGTCCCAAAATAAATGAAGAAACAAGTAGATAAGACTTGCCTGACTCCTTTTAAGGGGTCAAAATTAAGTGCCTGAGATCCCTTTGAAGGGAGGACAGTGGCTAGAAGCGGGCAAGAAGGAAGCTTCTGGGCTGCAGACAATGTTTTGTTTCTTGATCTGGGTGTTGGGTATACAGATATGTTCAATTTGTGAAAATTTTAGCTGTTCAAGTTATATATGAAAAAGTAACTTTTTTGTTTTCAGAAGAAACCCTGGATAATAAACCTTCCACTTTTTTTAGTCTGGGTGTAGCAATATGTTAATTTTTAGAAGGGCTTGCCACAATGGACAGTAACTTTAAAAATCAGCAGAGAGGGGATGAAACAATGTATCTGATCTGACTATATAGCTATACACCTTCTCTGACAGCAGTAATGAAGGTTGTAGATTCCCTAAATATAAAGGTAATAAGATTTGGATTTGTTATTACAAAAACTAGACATTAGTTATATTGCCCTAACTGGTGTGGCTCAGTGGATGGAGCACCGGCCTGTGAAAATCAAGAGGTCTCTGGTTCGATTCCCAGTCGGGGCACATGCCTGGGTTGTGGGCCAGGTCCCCAGTGGGGGGCATGTGAAAAGCAACCAATCCATGTATCCCTTGCACATCAATGTTTCTCTCCCTCTCTTTCTCCCTTCCCCTTCCTTTAAAAAATAAGTAAATCAAATATATTTTTTAAAAAACCTAAACATTAGTTACATCTGCTAGGACATAAACAGGGCAGGGCATCAGAGAGATTAGAAACTTCACCAGTAAGCACCTGGTCTGACTGCATTCCCATATCCAGCTAGAACGATCTCCAAACCCTGCTGGTTTTACATCCTCCACAGCTCTTTTCTGCAGCCCCACTTTTCAGGTCCTCCTCTTCTCACCCCTACTGTGTAGCAATAGCCTCCAAACAAGTCTCCCTCCTCACAAGCCAGCTCCTATCCTCACCTTCCATTAGAGCTGCCAAAGTGATCTTAAACACGTATGTTGGCCACATCCCTCCCTTGCATGAAACCCTCAATCTATCAAACCGCAATATATCAAAGGAAGAAAAGTGGGGCTGCACTGATTTTTGAAGGGGCGGGGACAGCTGCACAGCAGCGACTGAGCCCATTTATTTCCTCCTCGCCTCCCACTGCATCCTGTGAGTCACATCGAAAAACTCCAGTTACACAGTTGAAAGTCGCTGGCTTCTGTAATCAATTAAACTTCTTCCGCATGGCTCCTGAAGTCTTTTAATAATCTGACTTCGAAATGGCCATGTAAAAACCGGTTAAAGACTAAGCCAGACCTGAGTTTTAGACTGAGTGCTGCTACCAACCAGCTATGAAACTCCAGAAAAGTATTTAAACTCTCTAAACCCCCGTTTTGGTTGAATCGCCTATAACAGCGCCCGCTTTACAGGCCGTGTGATTACAGGAAGCAGTGCGAGTACGGTGATGAGCACAGTGCCCAATACGAGCGATCGGTAAGTACTGGCTCCCAGAACACTGTCCCCTCACTGTCTGTGTCTTCCACGTTTCATCCTCCCGCTTTCTGAACGTTACAGCTTGTTTCAAAGCCTCTCTTTCCTTCCAAAAGCCCTTTCCAGACCCCGACATGCCCTTTCGCAAACTCAGGCTGGCAAACTTCCAGCCATACTTCCTGACTGCCTCTCTCAACAGTTCACGCGCTACTTCTTCTGTACCAATAACGTACCTTACATATTTGTTCCGTTGTTCCCTGCATTACATTATATTGTAATCACCTGCTTCTACATCTAATTCCCCTCCCAGAACGAAGTTCCCAGGAGAAAGGAACCACACCTCATCTCTTTTCATTCCTAGAGCCTAGTCCAGCTCCTGCCTATACAGCAAGACCTCAAAAAAAAATGTTTTTAAATTTGGAGCTAATATTTATCGAACACCAGTAAGTGCCAGACGCTAGGTGAAGAGTTTGGCGAAGTTTCCTTTTTTATTTGTAAAGAAATAAATCACCCCAGCCCTGACTGGTGTGGCTCAGTGGGTTGAGTACCATCCTGCAAAGCGAAAGGTCGCCAGTTCAATTCCCTGTCAGGGCACGTGCCTGGGTTGCAGGCCGGGTCCCCAGCTGGGGGTGTGCCAGAGGCAACCAATCAATATTTCCCAATCACATCGATGTTCTTCTCCCTCTCTTTCTCTTTCCCTTCCTCAAAGATAAATAAATAAATAGAAATAAATGAAGTGTCAAAGACATAGAAAATTGTCTTGCTAGAGATCTTGTCTGCAAAAGACTTCGAACCAGCAATCTCTAACAGAAATATAACAATGTGATCCACATGTGTAATTTTAAGTCTTCTATTGGCTACCTTTTTAAAACAAAATACATTAAAGTAATTTAATGATATATTTTATTTAACACAGTATGTCCAAAATATTATCATTTCAATATGCCATCAATATAAAATATTTAGCAGCATAGTTTATGTTCCTTTTTCCTAAGTCCTCAAAATCCAGCAGGTATTTTACCCACCCAGTATATCTCAACACATTTCAAGTGTTTATCTTAGCCACACGTGGCTAGTGGCTACCATTCGGAACAGCACAGTCTTAAATCAGGGAATCCTGAGGATGAAAAACACCTTATAGTGGAAAAAGTCAAAAACCATATGGCTTCACTCAGATGCGGGACATGAAACTGAAAGCAGCGAATGAACCAACAAGACTCACGGATACTGAGAGCACTGCGGTGGTTTCCAGAGGGAAAGGGGGATGGGAGAGGAAGTCCAGGGTAAAAGGGGTCAAACGCATGGAGACAAAACCGGGTTTCACCTTGGGTGGTGAACACCCGATGATGTATTACAGAATTGTACACCAGAAACTTATACAGTTTCATCAACCAGTGTCACCCCAATAAATTTAATTTTTAAGAAAGAAGACCTTACAGAAGAAACGAAGAAGGAAAATGCCAGGGGCTGGTATCCGTGCAGCAACGTTTCAGCTGCAGGTGGATGCAAACTGGGAAAAAGGATAATGAGGCAGGATCCGGATGTCTAATGCTCTTCTTCAACTAATTACCGTTCAATTTCATTTTTTTTAAATTTTATTGTTGTTCCATCACAGTTGTCTGTATTTTCTGGCCCCCACACTATTCAATTTCTTAACTCAACACATACATCTCAGCTACCAACAATGCAGCCAGCCCTGCACTTGGTTCTGGAAATAAAAAAGACCCCTTTTCATGCCTTCAAGGACTTGACTGCTTCCTCAAATTAACAGAGAAGACAGGTCTCTAAAAGAAATAACTATATATGTAAAATACTACCAAAAAGGTACATATAAAATGTGACTGGAACAAAGATAAGAGAATACGCTTTTTATTCCTACATTACACAGAAACGTGAAAAGAAATCCCATTTCCTGTTCTACCCTTCGGTTAGTGTCGAAACTGGGGTCATAATTCAGTAACACATGCATCTGTTCCTTGTAGCTCAGGTTCTTCGTTTTGAAATTACAACTGATTATTTCTACTGCCCTATCTATCATAAAAATAACTTCTATTTATAGGAGTTAAGCAGTAACTAGGTAGAACAGTACTTTCTTTGGTTAAAATGTCCACTTAAATTAGACATGGGATCTAAAAATATTTCCAGCTTACCATTCAAGTAGCATAGTTCATAATAACCAACTATCTTGCCAAGAATTAATCTGGCAGCATATATTAAGATGCTCCATAATCAAACTTTCCATAGGTAGTTAATATTACTTGCTTGAGTATATTTGGCAATATTAATTAAATCGGTTACCTCGGAGAGAGATGCATCAACCTTGGAAGAAATTTTCATGTCCAGCCATGGCTGGTAGTTTTCAAGTAGCAAGGAAGGCCTGAAACAAATCCTACAGTTAAACTGCTTGAAATCCAAAACGTATTTGGAAGGATCAACAAATAAAAACAGTCTGACTTACCTGTGTCGCTTACACTTCACTTTACCACAAACAGCGCAGCAACGACCTTGAGGAAATAATTCTTGAAGTCCTAACTGCTAAAAAAAGGGAAATGGGGGGGGAGGGGAGAAATTTATCTTTATTTTACATACTATCTTTACTAAAGAGAATCAATTTTTCCAAAGTTTGTTGATCAATGTACGACAAAAGATTTTTTTAAATTAGTGTTTGCTTTAACACTAAAACCACTCTTTGTAATAAACACTACTTGCTAAACTAAACAGACAACAGCCAAAAAATCCCTAATGAAATGCTTTACAATACGTAGCCAAATTTCCAAGGTTACGTACAATTGAATTGTCATGCTCATTTATTAAAAAAAAAAAATCAATCTATATTTGAAAATAATGTTCTACTGCAAAAGTGTAAGAAAAAAAACCGTTTCCTATTTCTCCAAACCTTGAACTCGGGGAGGGAGAGGACGTGAGGTAACAAACAGGGTTACACAGCACCCACTGTCACGAGTGTTCCCTCGAGCAGAAACATAACAAGCCTGGGATGAGGGACTGCATCAGTTTGGGGAGTTACCACGTAGGACTTTAGGAGACCCCATCAAATCCTGATCAACCTACTACGGACTTGACCAGAGATAGTGTTAACATACTACCATCATTTTCAAATTTCAAAAATACAAATTATTTTGGTTACGCAAATTGATTAATTAAGTGTTTCTATGGAACAAAACAAATAGACATTCAGGAAATTAACAGGGTTAATTTAACCCAGTTTCCTAATTGTGCCTGTCCCTCAGAGCCACCTGGAAAGCTTTTGCAAAAATACTGATTACACCTTTGGCTCAGTGAATTGAATACCAGCCTGTGAACCACAGGGTGGCTGATTCAATTCCCAGTCAGGGCACATGCCTGGGTTGCAGACCAAGTCCCCAGTAGGGGGCACTTGAGAGGCAACCACACACTGCTGTTTCTCTTCTCTATCTCCTTCCCTTCCCCTCTCTAAAAATAAATAAAATCTTTTTTAAAAAAAAAAGTACTTTTTACAAGCCTATCACAGAACTATTCAGTGAAAATCTATAGGGCCCAGGAATCTTTAAAGATTCTCCAGGGGATTCTCCTGTACAACCAACTATGTGAATCTGTTTAAATTTACTGTCCTCACTGTTAAAATACAGTTAGAGAACACCTTAAAATTGTGGATACCAATTATCTGAGAATTTTGTATTTTCTTTTCATAGCTCTTCCTACGAGAACTGCAGACCTTAAAGTTATACATATATATAAATTTCACTTTGAAAATGTTCTGATCTCTTCCATTATTAAGCAGTACATGTATTTTTAACAATAATCACTGCTTCAGCACATTTTCAATGATAACATCAAATGGCACAGGGTCATACATACTGACTTTTATAAAGAACAACACATAAATTTTACCTTGGGCTTGTATTTTATTGTGAAGAATATATTTGGTAAGAGAGAATCAGGCCCCAATAAGCAGTAGAATGTGACAACTCCAGCAACAAATGACCAGAAGATCATTAAAACATGAAGATACCTTAGAAATAAATGAAAATAAGTTTCAGAATCAAAATAAATATAACACCAAGTTGTTCCTTCACTGATTTAACAAATATTTATTAAGCACCTACTATATCATACTGAAGCAGTTTCTCCAATCTTGATTTCCTATTATGCATTTATTAGCTATAAGAATCACAGAATGTATGCTATTAAAAGATTTCACTTAAAGTATGAAGAAGTATATTTTGTAAGGTATATACATGTCTAACCATTATGTTGTACAATTGAAACTAATGTATTGGCAACGGTAATTAAATAAATTTTTAAAATAAACAAATAAAATGGGGGAATCTTAAAAATGAAGTATTAGGAAGTATAAATTCTTAATATTTCAAACTTTGGTCCTCAGGACGTCATGTTTAACTTGCCTACACTTCATCTTGCATCTTCAATCCTGCAGATTACCTTCTAGTGATATTGTACTATTCACACTCTACCAAAATTCTGATTTTTTTCATTAAATTTAAAAAAAATAGCCCTGGCTGGTGTGATTCAGCGGACTGAGTGCCAGCCTTTGAGCCAAGAGGTCACTGGTTTGATTCCCAGTCAGGGCACAGGCCTGGGCTGTGGGCCAGGTCCCCAGGTGGGGGAGAGCGAGAGCCACCCAGCTGATGTTTCCCTCCCTCTCTTCCTCCCTCCCTTCTCTTCTCTCTAAAAGTAAATAAATAAAATCTTTAAAAAAAATGTTACTGAGTGCCTATTTGATGCGACACAGTACTAGGCTGTGAGGACATAGCAGGAAACAGCTGTGCCACGGTCTCTATCTGCGTGGAAACTGCTGTGAGGTAAGTAAATGAGTGCACTGTGGTGTGGTCGTATGTTCCATATTATGACAGAGAAAGCACACACAACATGGGCACATCTGAGGCAGAATAAACAGCCCAAATGTGAAAGGACGGAAAGCTTTTTTGGAGAAAGTAATGTCTATGTAAAAACTTAGAGCGAATAAAAGAAAAAAAACCGAAGAGCGTAGGGTAGAAAAATAAGGGACTGGAGGGGAGGTACAGGAGTTCGAACGAGAGACCTATGTGGCTAAGACCTGAGCACGGTTATAAGGAAGAAGCAGGTCTGAGATTAACCTAAAGAAACTGATGCCATAGTGTTACAAGCGGACAGTCATGTTCAAGTGTCAGGGCAGCCCTTGCACACCACACAGGTCCGATATGCACAAACCTCAGTTACCATGATTTTATGAAATGTCAGCCCCCGCAACTATACAGTTAACATGCTAGTTACCACATTATGTGTTAACTGTAAGTAAATGAACCAAGTATAAACTTTGGTGCTGGCTTTTCAGTCCACAAGTCACCACGTAGCAGAAGAAAATGAAGCCAGTCCACAGAGAGAAGAAAAACGGAAAGGAAGAAAACATCCACTACACACCTATTACCAAACTCTCTCCCTCAGCACTTAAACATAGACAAGGTTACCAGCCACTCAGAAACCCGCCACGGCTTCATGCTGCCTGAGGAATGAAATACAGACCCCTTAACCTTCTTTGTGGTCCCTTTCAACCTGCCCCCAGCTCACCTTTAGACCCCTTATTCCTTCCCATTCCTTCACACAAAGCTTCACTCTCACCAAAATAGCACACTTGACATCAAGCTTAAAGAAAAAAAAACAAACACCTATGGTAACTACCACACTGTTGTCTATGAGTTTTTGCTTGTCTTATGTCATCTTGATAAATTTATGTCTAGAAACTAACTCAAGTTATAGAGGTATTCACAGAGAAAATAACGATATTCATGTCCATAACTGCTTACCAAAAGTCATTTTAAGCCAAACAGATATGATTCAGAATTCTTACTTTTTAGGATTCTTGCAGAGTTTTACAGTACATATTTCATACATGATATAACACCCCCAATGAGGTCTGATTCAGTGCTCCATAATCAGACATTAATATATGTGCAGTAAAACATGAACAATAAGAAGTAAGTCAGAAATAAATACTGTAAGTGGTCTCATGTCTGTTCAGGTCAAGTTTTGTAATTAAATGTAATTAATTGGTGCCAAACTTAGGAAGAAAATTACTTCTTCAGAGCTTTTTGATTTCAGAATTACAGATTAGGGATTGCAGACCTGTATTTAGACTGAAAGACAATAAACAGTACATGCAATATGTGTGGGCCATAACTAAGGCATTATTTAAAAAGGAAACCTATAGCTTTAAATGCATTAACCCTGAGATTCTCAACCAAGGGTGACTTTCCCCCTCCAGGAAACAAATGGAGACATTTTTTTATTGTCACGACTGTGGACAGTAGAATTGGAGGAGTGCACTATTGATATCAAGTGGCTAGAGGCCAAGGCTGCTGCTAAATATCCTAAAATGCACACAGGACAGCCCCCCATAACCGAGAAGAATCTGACCCAAATTAGTGCTGAGGTTGAGAAATCCTGCATTAATCAGAAAAGAGACCAAAAAAGAAATGCTGAAAACCAACAAGCTAAGCATTCAGAAAGTTGGGGGGGAGACGGGACAGCAAATTGAAATGCACAAAAAGAAAGGGAACAGTAGAGAAGAACAAATCAATAAAGTAAGCAACAATGGCCAGAGATAATAAAATATAAGTTAGTTCTTTGGAAAAATTAATAAAATAAAGAAACCGATAACTGGATACTACTGGAAGTCACTAGGTTACCAATTTCTCTAAACACTAATTAAGAGAAAACAGTAAGCATTTCCCCAACTTTTCCAATTGGAGCTGCTCTTCATTGTAACTAAACACACCTACTGCATGGAGTAAAGCAATTCTACTGAAAAACAAAAAGGAAAAAACTTCAAATTTAAAACTACAGAAGGAATGAAAGAATGAGAAAATCATCACGATCAAGTAACTATAATGAAGTAACTGATTCAGGGAATAACTAAGTGGTAAAACAAAGAGAAAGTTTGTTTTGGAATTTGAAAGTTTGTTTTATACCTTACCTAGCAAAGTACCAGCTATCACTACCTGAATCCACAAAAAGTGAGGCTACTTTTGATAAAAAAGTGACAGAATAGAATGTACACAGATTTGCTGAAGTATTCTTGTACTCCACTGAAAAAATCTGAACCTAAAAGATCCTACAGATCTAACTCCCTGTCTAGGAAAAATGTCAGAGTGAGAATAAAAAAACAAGACAACATGAAAAAACCATCAGCAAAATCCAGAGTGCGCACAAATTACCTAATTTCTTCAAGAAGTCAATGGCCAGGGTGGAGAAAAAGACAGAGTGATGAAGAGTTTTCTAAGGTTAACAAACTATGGCTTGTGGGCCAAATGCCACGTGCTTTGGTGGAACCCTCAAGCTAAAAAAGGTTCTCACATTTGGAAATGTGATATGGAAAAGGGGGGACTCTTTTACACTATGGGTAGGACGCAGATTGGTGTAGCCACTGTGGAAAGCAGTATGGAGATACCTCAAAAAATTAACAATGGATCAGCCTTTTGACTCAGCAATCCCACTTCTGGGAATATATCCAAAGGAACCCAAAATACTAATTCAAAAGGACACAAGCACCCTTATGTTCATTTCAGTGTTATTTATAATTGCCAAGATATGGAAGCAGCCCAAGTGTCCATCAGTAGATGAGTGGATAAAACAACTATGGGACATTTATACAATGGAATAC
The DNA here is from genome assembly GCA_004027475.1 of Anoura caudifer. Taxonomy (NCBI): domain Eukaryota; kingdom Metazoa; phylum Chordata; class Mammalia; order Chiroptera; family Phyllostomidae; genus Anoura; species Anoura caudifer. The sequence goes on along the minus strand of PVKU01008711.1, from coordinate 6,783 downwards.
TACTTGGCTGTAAAAAAAAAAGAGAAAGAAAAGAAGAAAACTGTACCATCTGCAACAGTATGGATGGACCTGGAGAACATCATGCTAAGTGAAATAAGCGGGTCAGAGAAAGGCAAATACTATATGATTTCCCTCATATGTGGAATCTAATGAACAAACTGAACTAACAAGGAAAATAGAGACAGACTCATAAACAGAGGGCAGGATGACAGCTGGGGGTGGGGGATTTATCTAAGAAAAAGAAGATGATCAAAAATATGAACAGTAAAATGACAAACTCACAACTATCAACAACTGAACTTAAAAAAAAAAAACCCACAAGAACAAACTAAGCAAACAATAGAACAGGAACAGAATCACAAAAAAACAGATCACATGGAGGGTTATCGGAAGGGAAGAATGAGGTAAAAGGTACAAGGAATAAGAAGCATAAATGGCAGGTACAAAATGGACAGGGGGAGGAGGCTAAGAATAATATGGGAACTGGAAAAGCCAAAGAACTTACATGTACAACCCAGGGACGTGAACTAAGGTGGGGGAATGCCAGTGAGAATGGGGGTGCAGGGCAGAGGAGAATAAAGGGGGGAAATATGGGACAATAGTAATAACATAATCAATAAAAATATATATATTTTAAAGATTTTATTTATTTCTTTTTAGAGGGTAAGGGAAGGAGAGGGAGAGAAACATCAATGTGTGGTTGCCTCTTGCACGCCCCACACTGGGGAACTGGCCTGCAAGGTTCGATTCCCAGGCATGTGCCCTGACTGGGAATTGAACCATGACCCTTTGGTTTGCAGGCCTGTGCTCAATCCACTGAGCTACACCAGCCAGGGCCAATAAAATATATTTAAAAAATAAAAATAAAAACCAATCAGAACTGCCAGAAAATCGAACTGTATGGAACTCTGACAACCAAGGAGTTAAAGAAGAAACATTCATCCAAACTGGTAAGAGGGCAGTGACAGGCAAAGGTCCTGGGTGGAGAGGACATGCAGGCAAGGCAGTGGCTAGAGGACTGGGCAGTCCCACCTTCGCATGTGGATAAACCAGGAGGAACAACTAGGGCGCAAGACGGACCACAACACCCAGGGCTCTATCGCAGGTAAAGCAAAGCCTCAGAACTTCAGGCTGTAAACATCTGCGGGGGTTGTGGCAGTGAGAGAAACTGCCAGTATCTTGAACAAGGGGCAAGAGCAAAGCAAGCAGATTGCTCCCTCTCAGACTCCTCCCCCACATGCAACAACACAACGCAGCAAAGTGGGTTACCTTACCCCGGTGAATACCTAAGGCTCCACCCCTTACAACATAACAGGTGCGCCAGATAAAGAAATAGCTCATTTGGTCCAAATGAAAGAGCAGATCGAAACTCCAGGAAAAAAACTAAGTGATGAGGAGATAGCCAACCCACCAGATGCGAGTTAAAACACTGATAATCAGGATGCTCACAGAAATGATTAAGTATAACCACAAAATAAAGGAAAGAGTGAAGACTATACAAAGTGAAAGACAAATATACAGAGAACAACAGTAAAGGGAATGAAACCAGGACTCAAATCAAGAACTTGGAACAAAAGGAAGAAATAAACATTCATTCGGAACAGAATGAAGAAACAAGAATTCAAAAAAATGAGGAGAGGATTAGGAACATCTGGAACAACTTTAAATGTTCTAACATCCGAATCATAGGAGTGTCAGAGAAGAGGACGAGCAAGGAATTGACAATTTATTTAAACAAATAATGAAGGAAAACTTCCCCAATCTGGAGAAGGAAACAGACTTCCATAAAGTCCAGGAAGCTCAGAGAATCCCAAAGAAGTTGGACCCAAAGAGAAACACACCAAGACACATCATAATTAAAATGCCAAAGATAAGGAGAATCTTAAAAGCAGCAAGAAAAAAAGAGACAGTTACCTACGTTCCCATAAGACTATCAGCTAATGTCTCAAAAGAAACCTTATAGAAAAAAATGTGCTGGAAAGAAATATTCAAAGTAATGAAAAGCAATGACCCACATCCAATATTATTCTACCCAGTAAAGCTACCACTTAGAATGGAAGGGAAAATAAAGTGCTTCCCAGATAAGGTCAAGTTAAGGAAGTTCATCATCACCGGATCCTTATATTATGAAATGTTAAAGGGACTTATCTAAGAAGAAGATCAAAACTATGAACAGTAAAATGACAACAAACTCACAACTAACAACTGAACCTAAAACAAAAATAAAAACAAACTAAGCAAACAGCTAGAACAGGAACAGAATCACAGAAACAGAGATCACACGGAGGGTTATCAGAGGGGAGGGAGAAGAGGAGAGTAGGGGAAAGGTACAGGGAATAAGAAGCATAATTGGTAGGTCCAAAACAGACAGTGGGAGGTTAAGAGTAGTATAGGAGACGGAGAAGCCAAAGAACTTATATGTACGACCCATGGACATGAACTAAGGTGGGGGTGGAATGCTGGAAGGAGGGGGTGCAGGGCAGATGGATGATAAAGGGGGAAAAAATGGGACATCTGTAATAGCATAATTCATAAAATATTCTTTAAAAAATAAAGGTAAAAAATCCACAACAAAAAAATAATAATATCTAATTCACAGCATTGTTAGGACAACTAAATAAATTTATAGACGTGCTCAAAGCCTGTTATATACTAAGTTAAGTGCACGTAAGTCAGTTGTGGCAATTGAAAAAGTAATAAAGAAAATAATCAATGTGTTAAAAAGCAGGTACCATATACAGAAGGCTATATATATGAGATAAAATTATAAATTGCAGGTAAAAGTGATTAGAATGTTAACAAAAGTAGTCATCTCCAAATGTAAATTTATGAGTGATTTTTAACATCACTGCATTTTCTTACTGCTTATAATTTATATGAATCAATGTTACTTAGAAAGTTAATAATAATCAATATTATTCTTAATGTCTTTGTAATGTAATTTTTGAAAGCTCAGACTTCTGAATCAGAATGACCTGCATTGGAATCCCATCTGCCCCTAACTACCTATGAGCCTGAGCAAGTTATTTTTTTTTAAGATTTTATTTATTTTAGAGAGATGGGGAAGGGAGGGCGTGAGACATCAATGTGTGGTTGTCACTAACACACCCCACACTGGGGACCTGGCCTGCAACCCAGGCCTGTGCCCTGACTGCTGAGCACGCTATTTGACAATTGCAAGCTTCACTTTGCTCATTTGTGAAATGGAGCTAATAACTATCAAATAACTTAAAAGTATAACAAGAATGAGCTACCACTATACATTCACTAAAACAGCCAAATTAAACCTACATTCAATATCACTCAGAATTGTCAAACATTATTAGGAGGAGTGTAAATTGCTGTAACCACCCTAGAATGCTGTCTTGCAGTATCTACTTGATTTAAACAAATGGCTACACTATGATGAAGCATTTCTATTCGTGGGCATATACCAAAAAGAAAAAAGCACATATGTATATCAAAAGAAATGTAAATAAGAATATTCACAGTAGTGTTATTCAAAATAGGAAATAACCGTAAACAATGTAACTGCTCGTCAACTAGAATGGATAAACAAAGTATGGCATATTCCCAATAGAATACTATGAAATAAGAAAAGGGAATAAACTGCTGATTTATGCATAAATATAGATAAATCTCTAGAGTTGAGATGAGGAAACCAGATACAAGAAGACCATATGATTTCATTTACATGAAATTCAACAACAAGCCGAACTGATACACAGTGATGAGGAGGCTATTTATAAGGGAGCCTACAGAGGCGCTAGAAATAATTTTCTGGCTTGACCTGGGTAATGGCTACATAGGCAGTCATATTTAAAAATTCTAAGAATTAATTAATTATGTGTTAGACATTTTTCTATAAGTCATATCTCAAAAAAAACTGAGGCTAATAACAGTATACCTATTTTACAGTATTTTAAGAATGTATGAGCCAAAAGTAAGCTCTAACATTTAATAAGAGTATGTTCTATGTACCGAGCACCGTTTTAAGCCCTTTCCATGCAGTAACCCATTTAATCATCAAAATATCCATATAATGTAGGTACTAGCATCATCCCCATTTAAGCGAGGAGGAGACTGCGACAGACAAAAGCCAGATTACTTATCTGAAGTCATGTAACTGGTAAATGGAGGAGTCAGAACCAAATTCTTACAGTCAAGCTTCATATTTAAAACTTTCAACCACAATAAATTGCCTCATTAATAAATGAAAACTCAACACAACACCTGAGCCAAACAAAGCACTCACAGAGTGTTAGCTGTTATTACTATTACCATGATTATTAGAATTAAATTAAAATATTCCTTATTCTAACATTCAAATAGTCAAAACTGTGGCAAATCTATGTAATTGTAACTATGTTCCTAATTTGTCCTAACAATACCATAAAGGTGAGATCATAAATAACTTGAAATATATAAAGTATGTTACTACTTTTCCAAAAATCACTTCCAATGGTCTGAAGGTTATATCCATTTATCTTACCATGGATAAAATCCATAATCTTAATTCATATTGAAAGAAAAATGTATATGCTAAGTAACACCTTGAAAGATCTTACAGAGTTAGTTTTAAAACTATAAGAGAAAAAATTTCAAAAACTTCCATAAATTTAACCATACACAGGGAAAGCGTCAAATCTTCGTACTAACCAGTGGAGATTTAAAAGTGAAAATTTCTTTTAAAGTTATTTCTAAAATCGAAGCGGTGAAATGCCTGTGTAGAAATCACTTACTGATGAAACAGCTGTAATGGAAAGATAAATACAGGTGCTCTACAAACAGGACCGTCTACCTAAGTGCGTGCTTTATTTGCCATGTGCATTATTAGACATTTGTGATCTTTTGCCTACAGGATGTCTCCAAATGAATGTGTCTTCTTTGGAGCAGAGCTCAAGAGTGAGGAGCATGCCCTGACCGGTGAGGCTCAGCTGGGCACGTCCCACACATGGAAGGCACATGCCTGGGTTGTGGACCCGGTCCCCAGTCACGGTGCCCAGGCAAGAGGCAACCCAACTGATGTTTCTCACACACACCGATGTTTCCCTCCCTCTCCTTCTCGCTCCCTTCCCTTCTAAGAATAGATAAAATCTTAAAAAAAAAAAAAGGATGAGTAGTATAAATCAGTCCTTCTTTCAATAAACATTTAGTAACTTTCAATTAAAAAAATCATTTCTTGCCCTGGCTGCTGCGGCTCAGTGGATTGAGTGCCAGCCTGAGAACCAAGGGTCGAAGGTTCAATTCTCAGTCTTGGGCACATGCCTGGGTTGCGGGCCAGCGGGCACACAAGAGGCAGCCACGTACTGATGTTTCTCTCCCTCTCTTTCTCTCTCCCTTCCCCTCTCTAAAAATAAATAAATAAATAATCTTTAAAAAAATCATTTATTGAAAACATTGAGCTTCTCTTCCCGTTTCTTCTATTTCCATCGGTATGCCCCAAATGTTTTTTATGTATTAAATATATTTTTAAATTTCTGAACAGATGTACCTAGCACTCTTCCACTCTCAGAAGGGGCGTGTTTCCTTGTGGAACAATGTTCCAGAGATAGTCTAAGCATAAGTGTTCATATGCACATGTGAATAGACATGTATTTTAAAGAAAATCAAACAGTACACTGAAAATACACTATGTGCACGTTTCTGCACCTTCCAAAAAGATTTCCTGGAAAAAAAGATTCTAACCATTCTTTTTTCATAACTAATGTGCCCTGGCTGGTGTGGCTCTGTGGACTGAGCGCCAGCCTTTTCTGCAAACTGAAAGATTGCCAGTTCCATTAGCTGCCAGGGCACATGCCAGGGTTGTGGGCCAGGACCCTGGTTGGGGGTATATCTCTAACACATCAATGTTTCACTGTGCTCTCTTTTTCTCCCTCCCTTCCCCTCTCACTAAAAATAAATAAATAAAATTTTCTTTAAAAAAAGACTAATGGAACTTCCAGCCAAGATAGAGGTGTAGGCAGACATACTGTGTCTCCTCACTCAACCAAAAGAAGGACAACAATAATTTAAAAACAAAAAACAACCAGAACCGACAGAAACTCGAACTGTATGGAAGTCCCACAACCAAGGAGTTAAAGAGGACACATTCATCCAGACCGGTAGGAGGGGCAAAGATGGGCAGCTGGGTGGAGAGGACTAGCAGCAAGACCCCGGCTGGAGGACCAGGGTGGGCAAGGCAGCGGCTGGCAGACCTGGCGAGGCAGCAGCTGGTGGAGCGGGTGATTCCACATTCGCGTGCAGATAAACCAGGAAGACCAGCTGAGTGACACAGACCGCACAACCCAGGGCTCCAGCACCCAGGAGATAAAGCCTCAAACCACTAACTGAAAACACCTGTGGGGGGGTTGAGGCGGCAGTGGGAGAAACTCCCAGCCTCACAGGAGAGTTTGCTGGAGAGACCCACAGGGACCTAGAACGTGCACAAACCCACCCACCCGGGAATCAGCACCAAAAGGGCCCAGTTTGCTTGTGGTAGAGGTGGAAGGGTCTGAAATACGGCAGAGAGAGGAGCAAGTGCCATCGCTCCCTCTCGGACCCCTCCTCCACATCCAGCGTCACAATGTAGTGACATGGGTTGCCCTGCCCTGTAGAACGCCTAAGGCTCCGCCCCTTACTAGTAACAGGCGTGTAGAGACAAAAAAAAAAAAAAAAAAAAAAAAAAAAAAAAAAAAAAAAAAAAAAAAAAAAAAAAAAAAAAAAAAAAAAAAAAAAAAAAAAAAAAAAAAAAAAAAAAAAAAAAAAAAAAAAAAAAAAAAAAAAAAAAAAAAAAAAAAAAAA
>PVKU01008710.1:0-70469 GCA_004027475.1 Anoura caudifer | reverse complement strand
AGAGGAGGAAGAGGAGGAGGGAGGCAGGCAGGCTCTCCGCAGACTAGGCACACATGGAGCCGTTCTCAGGCCGACAGTGAAGCTGTTCTAGAAACTGCAGCAAATGTCATGACCAAAGGCAGAGCCTAGATGCCCATCTGAATCAGGACCAAGAGAGAATGTCACCGCCACTGCAGCATGGCCCTTGAAAAACTAGCCAAAGCGTAAGGGGAAAAAGAAAAATGGATAACTGTTACGAAAGAAAACTATCATTCACTGATGATGATTAACCTAGAACGTGCAAGAGGATCTATGGACAATATATCAGAAATAAGAGTTTTGGCAAGACGGTCAGATATAAAAACATGGAACAATTCATAACTTGTAAAAAATGTCAATAAAGCTAGAAAACAACTGGGAATGACTTTATTGAAGGGATAAAGAGCATGTCAATGAAAAGGCAGACAGATATTTCTAGATGAGAAGACACCCTTCACTCCAAAACAACGTCCAAACTCAGTGTAATCCTAACTAAGGAAATTGTAAAATTTACAATTTGCCTAAGTCACCCAGAAAATTCTAAAAATGAGAAAGGGAGATTCTGGCTTATACAACATTAAAACCTAAAATGTTACCACCACACATCTATCAGAATGCCTGAAATCCAAGACCCAGACGCCACCACATGCCGCGGCGGACGGGGACGCAGGGACGCGCACTGATTGCTGGCGGGCTCGCGGAATGGTGCAGCCCCTTCGGAAGGCAGTTTGGCGGTTTCTTACAAAACCAAACACACTCTTCCTGTACGATCCAATGTCATCGCGTTCCTTAGTATCTACCCAAAGGAGTTAAAAATTTATGTCCACACAAAAACCTGCATATGCCTATTCATAGCAGCTTTATTCATAGTTGTTAAAACTTAGAAGAAACCAAGATATCCCTCAGCAGGTGAGTGGATAAACAAACTATGGTACAGCCCTGACCAGTGCGGCTCAGTGGGTTGGAGCATCATCCTGCAAAGCGCAAGGTCGCCGGTTCGATTCCCAGTCAGGGCATGTGCCTAGTCCCCAGTAAGGGCTGTCTGTGTACAGAGGCAACAGATTGACTCTCACATCAGTGTTTCCCTCTCTTTCTCCCTCCTTTCCCCTCTAAAAATAAATGAACGAACAAAATCTTGACAATGGAATATTTACTCAACACTAAAATGAAATGAACTATCAAGCCCATGAAAAGTCACGGAGGAAACTTCGATGCTTTTCACCAGGTGAAAGAAGCGGACCTGGAAAGCCCACATACTGTGACTCCAACTACGTGACAGCTGGGAAAGGCGGCCACGCGTCGCTGGCTGTGTGAGGAGGCCCTGGAGCCCGGGGACCCTGTGAGGACCCTGTGAGGTGCGTGGGTGGGGACTTTCACAGGACGCCTTCCCTGGGGGATCAGGCATTAATTAACACAGGAAAACCGGCCTGAGCTGCCCACAGTGGGCCCGGAAGCAAAGGCACCGCCTGCCCCTGCGTCGTCAGAGAGAGTATCAGTTTAAAGCCATTCCAAATGGTTTGGGTAAAACAGCAAAGTTTTAAATGCAGAGCCGTTTCTTACTGAGTCCAGAGTGTCTAGGATGATTAAAAAAAAGTTCTGGAAACAGGCAGCGGTGATGATGGTACAGCAACAGTGTGAACGAACCTAGTGCCGCTGAACTGTATGCTTAAAAGTGGTTAAAATGGTACATCTCATGCCATGTGTGTTTCACCACAATTTGTAAAAAACGTAACATTAACAAAAAAGGGAAAAGGTACTTAATAGAGGTAAGCTCTCAGTGATCTCAAAACCGTGGCCATCTAGAAAGAGCCATGCTCTGGGCCTGGCCAGCAGGCAGCAGGAGCCTGCGGGGGGAGGGGGGGGCAGGGCTGGCAAGGAGCCGTGGCTGCAGCCCGAGGGTGCCCAGCCCCTAGGAGCCTCCCTCGGTGCCTCCAGGGTCCAGGCTGGTGTGCTCCACTCTCCCCTCAGACCAGAGGGCACCATGGAAGTGCTGCAGAGGGGGAAGGGGCCCTGGCAGACTCGCCTCTCACCCACGAATTAGGGTTTCGTTCGTGAGTTTATCTGGGACAAAGGCTCCTTCTGCTACAATGGCTGGAACCGGCTGTCCTAGGTTTTACTGTAATTATGGTAACATCAGCATACCTCTCTCTCTCTCTCTCTCTCTCTCTCTCTCTCACACACACACACACACACACACACACACACACACACCGTGCTCTCAGCAGTCACAGTGACAGCCCGCAGGCCGTGGGGGAGGGACAGACAGACTGGAAGCCCGCACAGCATGCCGCCCCTTTGAGCCGGCTGCCTCACTGCTTCTTCACCCCAGTCCCCATGTTTGTCTCTGTCTCAGGGCCACGGCAGTGATGACTGTGGGAGGGGAGGGGCTCCGGGGTACATGCGCAACGACTCCCCGGAAGGAGAGGGGATGTAAAGGGACCTGGCAAAGTCGCTGTGCCAAGTGCTGGGAGGCAGGGATCCCAAGGAAGGACCCTGCACCCTCTGCTAGGCCAGCGCCACTCTGCAGCGGGCTCCCCCACCCCCGGGTGCCACACCCGCTGGGCTGTGACAGAGGCAGTGCCGGGGGCTGCTCCCCCTCAGAAGCAGTGACCGCATGGGACGCCTCCCACTGGTGACAGCACCCGCCTGGGAGAACCAGACCTAAGACGGCTGTGCTTCCTTGCAACGGGCTCTAAGTGGACCCACGGGTCCTGGCCGTGACCCCTGAGTGGCCCCCGGGCCCCTGGCTGGTTGACCCCTCGTCCGGCCCACAGTGCTGGTTGAGTGTTTGGCCGGCACAACCACCAAGAACGACTTACCAAACACTTTGCTTTCTACCTCAGGGTGTGTGTGTGCGCGCTCGTTTGTGCATGCATGTGAGTGCGTGTGTTCCCTTGCTGCCCTCTGCTGTGCTCCCAGCTCCCACTGCCTGTCTCTGTCCCCTTCTTCGATGTGACCAGGGTCCTGCCATTCAGTGCTCTCAGCTACTGGTGAGGGCAGCGACTCACGCTCGGCTTCGGAGGGACACAGAAGGCGGGCCTGCGGAGGGGCTGCGGCGGCTGTGCCCTTCCGGCTGCTCTCACCTGCACTGGCGCCGGCCAGGCCGCTCTCCATCCCGGAGGCCCCTCGGCATCAGCGCAGCACCCCGGCTCCGTCTGCGGGTGAGATGGAGACAAAGGAAACGGAGTTGGCCGGTGGGGCGAGGACCGAAGGGCCTCCCGGTCCTCACCGAGCGCACTGCTCCTTCGTCAAGAGCTTCCCCACCTGCGACCCCCACTGAAACGTGCAGGAATTTTTACATCGCACACACACCCGCTAGGCTGGGCCGATGGGCCTGATTCCCACTTTCCAAAGAGGAACCTGAGGTCATACAGGGCCACGGACCTGCCCCACGCCACGTGGGAAGCTCAATGGCGAGGCGGGGCAAGGTCCCAGGCCTCTGGCTCCCAGAGCCCGGCCCAGCTCCGAGTGAGCGTCTGCAGGCCAGGATGTGAGGGGCGCAGCACAGGGACAGCTCCAAGGAGTTAGTGGCCTCAGAGGCCTGTGGACACCCAGAAGACAGGGCTGTCCCTGCAAAGCCACGCCCCCCCCAGTCCCTGTCTATGTCCAGGCACCAACCCCGCCCCCGCCCCCCACAAGCCCAGAGAGCTGTGAGTCCGCCCACCAGGGCTCACCTTGTTTGTCAGCACTCACCCACCAGCACATTCCCTGATGGGCTCACCGCCTGCCTGCAGCAGGAACGGGAACAGGCCATGCAGCTGGGGTGCCTCGGGCTTTGCACTGGCTGCACCTCTGCCCGGGGTGCCCTGCCCCAGATCTCTGCAGGGAACCTAATCAAGGGGCCCCTGCACCTAATCAAGTCGGACCCCTTGACCCACTCTGCCTTCCAAAAGGTGTTAGGACCTAAAAATCGCCTTGGGTGGCAGAAAGGCTTCGATTCTTGGAGAGCAATTCACAAGGAACTACCAAGGCAGCCCCTCCCACGTCCCTGAGTCACACCTGGGCTCACAAGGGCTTGTGGTCTAAGACAGAAGTGGACACAGAAGGAAGGGGACCCTCATGGGCCCCAGGGGAAGAAATAAGAACGAGAGGGCAGGGGTCAGTGGACAGGAATGGGGGGCAGACAGGCCACATCCTGGGGGCCCCCTCCACCTGTGTGCTCAGGTGGGACGTCTGGAAAACAGGCCAGTCAGTGTCCTGCACACAAACCCGGAGACAGCCAAACCCAGGGAAGCCCCGCCTCGCAGATGCACCTTTCCAGGTCAGCAGGGCCACCAGCTACGCCCGCCGTAGCTGTGTCTTTCCCGTCTTTCACTCCTCCTCTGCCACCCGCCAGCTGCGCCCCACCTGACCTGAGATGCCCAGGGACCCACCCAGCAAGGTCCATGGACAGCGGGTCTCAGGACAGGGTCCTGGTCACCACCCCCCTTGCAGCCCCTGGCTCCGGACCAACCCTCCCCACTCGGGGTCAGAGTGCACTGGGGATGAGAGCCCCCTTGCCTGGACGGCCCCCGCTGGGGCAGCTGTCGTAAGACTGCCAGACCACACAAAGCGGGAACTGTGGTCGCGGCAGGTGGGGAGGTCTGGGGCAGAGGAAGGGACGAAGGAGCTTTGGTCTCAGCAGAAACTCAGGGGCGGGAGGGGGGTGGGCTGCAACTGGGCTGAGGAGAAAGGCCACAGTGCGGGGCCGTGTCCAGGTCTCCCCATGCCCTCCCAAGCTCCGCCCCTGGACCTTCCCCACTGGCCTTGCACATCTCTCTTCCCAGACTCTTCCCTCAGGCCCCAGGTGGGGAAGAAGTGGATGGCACCTCACACATCCTTTGTCACCTGTGCGGCAGGGAGTGGCCACATGCCCTCCACCAGGAGCTGAGGCTTTGATGGGCGGCATCTCCCTGCACCCCAGTCAAAGCCCAGCTCCTAGGCCCTGCTCAGCCATGAGATACCCCACCCCCTGCAGGGTTGCCCCTGGTGTTCACCGTCCAGCACTGCTCACTTATACCGACAACACTGCCCCTCCAGGGAAACCATGAGCGAAGATGGTCTTCCCCAGGGACCCCTCCCCATCTCACTGACCCCCTGTGCCCCTCAGTGCCCTGCCCCATCGGGGCTGCCAGCCACTCCCAACCACTGACCGGTGTATGCACGGCGCCTCGCCCACCCTGCCACACCCTACCGTCTGCCACGTGCTGGGATCCAGCCGGCCCACCCTCTGCCACGTCTCCTCAGTGGTGCCGGCTTCCCTGCCAGCAGGCCCACTTCCCCTCTCTGTCCTGCTCCACCAGGTGAACTCACAGGTCAGACCCCAGACTGCGGCCCAGACCTGCGTGGGCGTGACCTGAGGGGTGTCTCAGATGCTCCCTGTCTGCGGGGGTTCTACTCTCCTACCTCATTCACTGAGGGGAGAAGGATGCTGCCCTGACACCTCGATGTTGGCCTGCCCAGACCCAACAGGCACGGGGCGGAGAAGCAGTGCGGAGCACTGGCTGTGCGCCAAGCTCTCGGCAAGCATTGCCCGCCTCGCCCCTCACAGCCCTCTTGGTGAACAGCCCGGCTCTTTGCTCGGGGAGCCAGGCCCAAACTGGACTCCTGGACCCGCACTTTCAGGACTCTGGTTTCTATACCACAAGTGGTTATTTGAACTGATACGAGTGAAATGAAAAATTCAGACTCTTGATCACACTGGTCACGTTTCAGGTGCTCAGCAGCCACATGGGGCTAAAGCCACACACCCACGATCACCAAGTTCTGCTGGGCAGCCTCGCACCAGCCCATAAGCTCCATGGAGGCAGGCCTTGCCCTGCTCGGTCCCTGATATGCAGCAAGTGCTTGGTTTAGACTGAGTGAGTGAATGAATGAATGAATGAAAGGAACAACTAAAGACCCGAAGAGGGGCTCCCCCACTAACAACAAACACCTCAGGAGGAGCCGACGCTGACTCATCTCTGCCTGGGAGACAGACTTCAGCTCCCACCAGTGGACGCTGCCTCTAGAACTGACAATCGCAGGCACCTGGGGAGAAACGCTGGCGACACTACCTCACTCACAAATGCACCCACAGGCATGCACACCTAACAGCTACCGCAGCAAAGTGAACTGGTGTCAGAGACGCACAAGCACAGAGACCCACAGGAGAGCACCGTGCAACCGTGTGCATGCAGGACAACTGTGGTCTACCCGCCCACAGAGCCTCAGGGACAGCGTGCCCACGTGAGCCAGGGAGGTGCAAGGCGCCCCACAGCGCCCTGGCGGACACAGAAACGTACACCCAAGGTGCCCGCACACACACAGCCTTGTCCATCCCAACCAGCCCACTGTTCCAAGGAACGAACTCAGGGAGGCGGGAGGTGGGAATGGCAATGAAGCGTCCACAGTGAGCCAGGAAGCTGCCAGCAGAGGTCAGAGGTAGTGTGAGGGGGACAGTCACCCGCTGGCTGACCTGAGCGGGGGCCACAGGCGGCATGAGGCCAGCACTAGGGGGGAGCCAGGGCAGGGGCAGAAAGCCCTACAAGCCCGGGGCAGTGTGAGACCCTCCCCAGGCCAGGCCCCCAGGGGTCCAGCCCTGGGGGCAGCAGCAGGCCCTTCCCCCGACCCCGCACCCTGCCACAAACCTGAGCCCGCCCAGGGCTGGCTCCTCAGCCCAGTCTCCCCTTGGAGGTCAAGCTTGAGTTCCAGAGTTCGAGCCCACCCGTCCCTAGGCAAGTCACTCCACCTCCAGGCCTCCGTTCCAGATGGTGAGGCTGACTGAAAATACCTGCTCCGCAGGTTGGTCGTGAGCACGCAGTGAGGGCAGCCTCTGCAAACACTACCCTCTCTGAGCCCCGTAAACTGGCAGTGTCTGTTCCCTCCCATCATCTCCCATCATCGTGGCCTGAGAGCAGGCCACACCCACATTTTCTAGGTCTCCAAACATCCCCACTGCCGCTCACTCTCCCTAAACCACAATTCACCAAGCAGTGTCAGGATCTTCAGAGGCCCCAGCATCCACAGAGTAACCCCAAACCCTGCCACCAAGGTGGGCCGGCATTCTGGGAGGATGAGGGCGAGGACGCAGCTTTCCCCGTCAGCAAGCCCGTGGAGCTGGGATGGGGCTGCTCCAGCCCGGGGGCTCATCACCCTCAGCCCCATGCTGGTGTGGTGGGGAGGAGGGGCTCCTCTGGGCCTGTGGGGGTGCCCAACCAAGTGGGGGCTGGAGACGCTGCGGCAAGGAGAACGGTGCCAGGCAGGGTGGCTGGACTAGAAGCCTTAGAAGCTTCTGATGGACTGAGGCTCAAAGGCTCAGCTCAGGTGAATCACCACAGACTTTGGAGCAGGGAGGGGACCAGTGTAGCCTAGTCTCCCAGGCCCGTTTCACAGCCCTCAGGCCCCCCAGGCACGGCCAGTCCCCCGCAGGCCCACCAGCATGTGGCCTGTCCCCTGACTGGCCTCTGGACAATCAGCTCCCTCTCCAGGCATCAGTCAGTCTTCTGTCCCAGGCCCCACAGACCTCACACCTTCCTGTCATCCAGAGTTTATGACCAAGAAGGCCGTGCGTGCAAGTCAGCTGCCAAGTGGCTGTAAAAGGTTCTGGGAAGTGCAGGGCAACTGCTGCCCGGGCCACGCCCATGGACAGAAGACAGACGAGTAGGCCTGGCGGTCCTGCCAGGACAGGGGAGCATCACCTCCAGACCCAAAGGCAGGCCTCCATCGCACACCCAGCGTCGGTCCACAACTCCCACTGGGGTCCCCTGCCCCGGGGCCCGTCCAACCTTCCTCTCTGCTCCTCAAGATCAACTCCCTCCTCTCCACCTTCCTCACTCTCAGAAAGGGGCCAGGATGGGGTGGTGGCGCTGAGAGCTCGGGAGAGGTTTGCTTCTGGCTACCCACGCGACCCAGGGTCAGCTGCTTTCCTTCCCTGGGCCTCAGCTTCCCCATCTGCAAATGCAGGGAACGCTTGTTCCTGTGTACGGAATCATGTATCAAATGGGAGGAACAGTCTGAAAAGACTCTGAAAAATGGTCGCAAGGTGGGAGACGAATTCTTTTGCGGCTGTTGCCACTTCCCTCCTCACTCCCCGCCTTGTAGGACCTGCACCTCAGGGTCTCCCCAGTAGGTAGGGCCCCATTTAGTGACCTCGGTTTGCATCTACCAGCCTGCTCAGGGAAGCAGGTCCATGGGCACCAGGTCATCACGCCGGACCACCTCCTGGAGATCCCTGATTGGACTGCAGGCCCATCCCTGCGGCACTCCTTCCAGGACTCCTCCTTCCAGGACTTCTGCCTCCACCTGCTTTACATGCAAACCTTTGCTGGGACCAACCCACCCCCACCTCCCTGCCCCCATGTCAGCCCCACACCCACGGCACCCCCACCCCACTCTTTGTCCACCCATCTCCCTTTAGAGGAGAGAGCAGCACCCACATTCCTGCACCCCGAGTCCAGGCCTCAGGAGCCTGCTAGGGCCTAGGACCCCCATTACCTGATCCGAAGGCCAAGGGCAAAACCAACTGCTCCCAACACTGAACTGGTGTCACATTTTGATCTACAAATACTTTCCTAGTCTTTGCCGCATTTAAAGGAGCTTGGGAAAAGTAGGAAGTGTTTCCTCCTTGTCAGGTGAGGAAAGCGGCCCAGAGGTGACATTCTCTGCCTCAAAGAGTTAGATGTCATGTCTCCTCCTTCTGCACACCCTGAGCCTGCTCTTCCCTCCAGGCCCCTCCGCCCCCAGGAAACCGTGGATTCCTCGGCTTAACCCCTTCCAGGGCAGGTGCATGGGCCAGCCCGCCTCCACTGTGCTCTGCACTTGGCCCTGGACCTCCCTTGCTTCCCCAGAGGGGACAATGGGTCTTCATCAGCCCCTTCACCTTCTCTACCCTAGAGTGCAAACCCCACAACACAGAGGTCGCTAAGTCACACCAGAGCTATTTTTAATACCTCAAGACCTCCTACTGCCCCTGCCTCAGTTCAGGCCCCCCCACTTCTCTCCTGCACACTCTGCCCCTTATAAAGTTTATCTTGCCCCTCCAACCCTTCCACCACCCAGAACTCAAAGCGATTTTCCTAAAACTACAACTTGGACATGTTGCTACTTTGCTCAAAATACTTCAGTGGGTCCTCAACACTTTCAAGGTCAGCTAAACCTTTCTTCTCAAGACCATTTAAAATCTGGCCTCTGCCCACCTCTCCTCACTGTACCCCACTCTGCCCCACTCTGCAGCCTTCTGACCTTGCCATGTGGTGACACACCTGTGACCACCTCTGCAATAGTCTTGTCCAACCCGGGTCAGGGATCACTGTGACCAGGAAGCTCTTTGAATGTGTCAGGCTCAGTGAGGGGCCCCTCTCTGGTTAACCTGTGCACCCCCCAACACGCACCCCCACATGGTATAGTAATAATTTGTCTGCCTCCACAAGACTGTAAACATCTTAACACAGGAAGTGTTTCTCTCTCCCCCAACACTCAGCACAAGGCTCCATGTGCTGTAAACCATGGCTGACCATTTTAATAAAGGAACATTTAAATAAAAGAAATGTAAGTCTAAAACAGATTACAGAATCTCGGAACCTTAGAGTTGAAAGGAGACTGATACTCTCTAATCTTCGTTTACAGATGAACGCAGGGACCCAGAAAGAACAGCCTGGACGTGTTCCTGTCCCTCTGCCCCCCAGTCCCAGCCTCTGGGGCTTTGACCACACCCAACACGGGCTCTGGCTGACCAAGACCCAACTCCAGGCTAACTACAGGCTCCGTCCCGCGCAAAGGGCTGCAGCAGGCTTCATCTCCATGTCCTCCACCTTTACGGGGAAGAAGCCCCCAGCTCCTACCCCACCCCATGACGATCTTGGCTCCTGTGCCCATTTTCCTGGA
Organism: Anoura caudifer; assembly: GCA_004027475.1. Taxonomy (NCBI): domain Eukaryota; kingdom Metazoa; phylum Chordata; class Mammalia; order Chiroptera; family Phyllostomidae; genus Anoura; species Anoura caudifer. Next base: position 60,608 of record PVKU01008710.1, on the reverse strand, counting down.
ATGGAGGTTTCAAAGAGACCCCTACACACACGCTTCCAGTTTCTGTAGCACTTCTCTCTCATTGTTCTCATCCCCATCCTTATCCGCACTCATTTGCTGATTTATTAGGCGCCCGTGTGTCACGCTGCTGCGAGCACTGGGATTCCTGCCCTCCAAAAGCTCGGTCTTCCTGGGAGACTGCCGGGACAGTACCCCGTCTCACCACCCGGTTCCTCCCGCTCTCACCGGCACCCTCCTGCTCTCAGCCCCGGCCTGCAACCTCTCCCACGCACGACCCGGGCCCTTATCCCCCACGGGTTGTGTGGGGGTGGAGAAAGTTCGGCCGGAGCACGGGGGACTCAGGGGAGCCCGAGGCCGCCTCCAGCCCGGGACTGGGTGGAGGCAGCACGGGAGGAGCGGGCCGGGGCGCCGGCCCCACACACGGTCCGTCCCTCCGCACGCCCCTCCCCGCCCGGATTCAGAGGGACTCAGAGGGAGGGGACGGGATAAATACCTTTGACTTTGAGGCTAAGGTTAACGGGAACTGCCACCCAGGGAGACTTGGGCACTGGGCTCCCGGGCCCCGCCAGACACGGGGCAGGAGGGACAGGCACACGCTTCTGATTGGCTGGAGGGCCTGGCCATCCCCAGGGCCGCCCCACCGCCTGATTGGCTGCGCCGCTCAGATGACCAGCCAGGCCCTACCGAGGAAGCCCCCGGGGCGGCCCCTTTGTTCTCCAGAGCCAATAGCTGGGGTCGGCGGGCTGACCTCGCCTCCCGCGGGCCTCGCGAGGCCCAGCGTGCTGTTAATGCGCTGGCCGCTGGGCACCAGACCCGGGTCAAGGGTAGGAGGGGCGGGAACGAGCCCAGGCACACCTCAGCCGGGCTCATCCCCAGCCCCCCAGACCCGCGCTCTGCAACCCTTCCAGCCCGTCCCATGCCTGCTGGTGCCAGGATCCGGGGGTAGAAGCAGGAACCCCGCTCCGATGCTCACTCGAGTGTGCATGTGACGTGATGGTAGTGTTCAGCACTAGGACACACCAGGTGTTCGAGTGAGATGTGCATGTTCCGTGTGACAGGAGAGAAATCGCCCTCTGCCCCCACGCGGCCCTGCACGTCGTGGGCGCGTGACAAGTGATCCCAGGGTGTCTTTGAGATTCAGCCATCATTCAACCCAACCTTTGCCTTCTCGTGGGGGAAACAGCGACCTGGATGGAGGTTACGTTCCTATATCGCATGTCACTGCTGATTTAGAGGCACGGTCCAGATGGCCAAGGAGGGTCTTCTCTTCCCAGAAACCTTCAGGAAGAATTTTCTCTTCTAACTGACTCTGATTGGAGGGAAGTGTTCCTTTGTGTCAACAAAATTCCTCACACTACCACCTCAAAGGGAGCCAGCTACGTCAACTCCGGCTGGCAGGATGCTCTCTGCAGCTGCTTAGAAACCGCCTTTGGGACAGGAGGTTGATACAAACAGAAGCTGAGCTCTCTGAGAGACTGCCTACAAACCTTACTGTTCAGCCGGTGGAGCCTATCCTAATTAATGTCCACAGCTGCCTAGGAAGCATTTGCCACGGGCCCAGCTGCTGTTTAGCCTCCTCACAACAGAAATTGGTGACCGAGATTCCAGCGGTTGACCACACACATTGTGTGCACTTCTGACAAAAGTTCCTTGCTGTCTCTGGGCTTTGACTTGTTCACCTGCAAGAGTTGCATACACAACTTACTGGATTTCAGCGGGACACTAACTGGTTTTAATGAAGCTTTTGTAAAAGCACCCTACACAGAAGCCAGGCACCCCTAAGCCATCAGCTCTTTAAAGTCCCACTCATCTCGTTATTTTTCTAGAGCACCTAGCAAAAGTTAGTGGGTTCGTGTTCTAGTCCTAGATCTGCCCCTGGCTTCAAGTGGGAAAGTCACTGTCACTCCCTGGACCTGTTCCTTCCTCTACGGAGTGAAAGGCTTCCTCCAGATTGCCATTTCACGACCAAGGTTATCTCAAGGGTAGGAAGAATGAAGCCTCGCTGGGATCCTATTTCCATAAAGTAAAAAAGGGGAAGGCTATGGATGTATATCTGCAAATGCACAGAAAACATTTCTGGACCGACACCACCCTCCGATTTCCTACATGGAGCAAAGAGAAACATGCAGCGGGGAGAGGGAGAAATGAGGGACTTCCACATTAAAAAATACATCTAAGCCCTGGGATGTGGCTCAGTTGGGTATCATTTAACAAGGGGAAGGGTTGCTGGTTGGGGCACATGCCTGGGTTGTGGGTTTGGTCCCCAGTCAGGGAATTTATGAGAGGCAACCGATCAATGTTTCTCTCTCACATCAATGGTTCTCTCTCTTTCTCCCTCTCTTCCCCCTCTCAAAAAAAAAAAAAAGTATATCTGCTTTTTTTTATCCTCACCCAAGGATATGGGTTTTTTTGTTTTGTTTTGTTTTGTTTTTTTAATTTTTATTTTTAGACAGGAAGGGAGAGAGAGAGAAACATCAACGTGAGAGAGAAACATTGATCAGCCACATCCTGAACACATTCCAGCCGGGTTTCCAACCCACAACTTAGGTACGTGCCCTGACCAGAGATAGAACCCGCAACCTTTTGGTGTATGGGACAACGCTCCAACCAACCGATCCACCCAGCCAGGGCGGCCTGCATGGTTTCATTTTGACAACATTATTTAATACTTCTGTAATTGTAGAACAAAAAATAAAACAAAGCCCAGGGCTCTTCAGAACAGAGGGGCAACTCCTGTCAGCAGGGTGCTGACCCATCCGACCCCGGCAGTTCCTCCTTCAAGTCTGCCGGCAGCAGGAGCCGTGCGGAGCGAGGGCTGGGCCCCCCTAGGTCCCCTGCAGGACTCAGAAACCATGAGCTATCTCGCTCTTCTGTGGCTTTCTCTGACCCTCGGCCTTCTCCCCACCATCTCTACCCAAAAGCAGTGGGCAGCGTAGCCCCACAGGACACTCCACACCTGCCTTGCCCACACACCTGGCACGTCCCTCAAAGGTGGTTTTTCAGACAGGACCCGGGTCAGGTTCCCTCTCCCTCACCCTGTTCAGGGAGACCTGTGCAGCCTGGGTATGTCCTCCGACGCCCACCCCCAATAGTAACCCTAGATGCCTGTGGACCTGTCTCCTGCTCCCTGACCATCACCCCAACATCCACCTACTTTCCTGATGCCACCCCAGCCCCCATAAAGCACTGCCCCCTTCCCCTGAAGCCCCCACCTGGCTCCCTTAGACATGTTCAAACGAAGCTTTCTTGACACAAGGCCCCCGGGCTCTGAAAGCAAATGTGCCACCAACTGCGCAGGCTTTGACATGGCCCATGACCCCATAAGCCAATGTGAAGCTTTGAAGCTACCTGCTTCCCTCCTGCACACTTGGAGCCCCCGCACACCCCACCCCTCTCTCTCTCCTCATTATTTACGTACTCACATATGTCCACCCCAGACTTAGGCCTCCCAAGGGGAAGGATTGGAGCTTACCTTTGTAATCCCCCAGTTTTTCCACCCCAGCATAAAACCCAGGAGGCACTGAATACTTATCTTCACCAAAAGCAGCAGGGCACTCCATGGCCATGGTCAGAAAGCACAGGTTCCAGGAGTCAGACCAACTTTGGGGAACTACCAGTCACGTGACCTGCAGCCAATGCGTTCACCTGTAAAAGCAGCATGCCTACCACACAAGGGTTATGCAAGATAATTCAGGAAAACTTCTTTGCGAGGTGCCACTCGAACAATTTGTGGCTTATTTCTGTGCACCAGACCATGCCAGGTGTGGGTGACCTCTTCAGACACTACTCAGACTGGCAGGAAAAGGGCCTATGGACACCTGTCAAAAACAGGCCCCCGTTAGTAGGAGACAGCAGTGCTAGAAGCGTCCAGTCAGAGGCGTGGGAACTGCACAGCAGCCCAGCCAGGCAGGCACTGCAAGGCAGAATCAAATCAGAACTTTGCCCCCCAACTTGACGGCACAGAAGGCTGCACCCCTGGAGAACTTGCCCCACTTGCTGGTTGTGCCTGGCCTTCCCTGGGGGAGGGCTGGAAGCAGGGACAGAGGGGCTCCAGTCGGGGCACTTGGCCCGCTACCAAGTCCCCCGTCCTGCACAGCGCCCACCTTCCTCAGAGAGGACCGCGCTGCTCCTCCCTCCAGCGCCGCAGCTCCCTGGGAGAAAGGAACACGTCTCAGCCAGCAGCTCTAAAACCAAATCTTTATTCTCTAGTTTGAAAAGAGGGTAAGTGGTGGTTCTGTTTAGTGCCAGAAAACAGAACAAGGCCCAATAGGTAGAAATTATAGGAAAGCAGATTTAATTCATTATAAGGAAGAACCTCTAACAATTAGAATTGCCCTACAATAGAACCAGGGCCTCAGGAGGTGGGGACTCCCTGCCACCTACGTGTTGAGGCGGAGGCTGGGCATCCAGACACTAGAAATGTTGAAGGGGGAACTCACCCCTCCCTGCCCGGCAGCTGACGCCCGTCATCAGTGGGCAGGCCCTGCCGCACATGGGGTCTGGTCTGGGAGGTATGAAGGAGGGCTGGGGTGTTCAGACAAAGGCCTGGACAGGGTGCTGCTGGCAGCCAGGCGATGCTCTAAGTGCGGGCAGGGGATGGGTAGAGCAAGTCTGACGGGCAGGGAGGCCCCCCCCCCAACCCCCGTGGCTGATCTTCAGGGAGGAAGGGGAGCCACACAGCAGACTGGTGCAGGGGCCAGGCTGGTACAGCTCGGAGAGGCTCAGCTTCACCCCCAGGGCTGCTGAACTCGGCCAGCAGGCTCCCCCAGGTGTCCCACTGGTCCGCTTTGCCTCCCGAGTGCCCTTTACTAAGGACTGTACCACACCTACTTCCAAAACCAAGCTGAAGGAGCTAGCTCATTATGAACGGGGACATTAAGGCATTACCACCAGAAAGGGGTCATCTGTCCACAGGTGACCCCTCCAGCAGAGGACAGACACTAAGGGGTGGGTGCAGGTGCTATTGCTACTTCTCCAGGGCACGGGACAGTGCCAACGGAACCTCGGCCACCACCAACTGGAGGCTGGGTCCCCGCACTCCACAGTGGTTCCCCCTGTTTCTTCTCACGGGGACTGCTCACTCCCCACCTCCCCAGCCCCTGCTTTGCCAGCAGCAGCTCGGGCCGGGGCCCCTGCTCTCAGACATCATGCTTCTTCTGATGGGCCAGGAGCTTCTCCTCATCGTCAAAGGTCTGGCCGCAGATGGCACAACAGAAGGCGCCATCCCGGATGTGGCTCTTGCGGTGGGTGATGAGGTTGGACTTCTGGCTGAAGCTCCTGTCACAGTCGGGGCAGGCATAGGGGCGCTCGCCGGTGTGGATGCGCCGGTGGGACACCAGGTTGGACTTCTGGCTGAAAGCTTTGCCGCAGTCGGGGCAGACGTAGGGCTTCTCGCCGGTGTGGATGCGCCGGTGGGCGGCCAGGTAGGGCTTGTGGCGGAAAGCCTTGCCACAGTCCGGGCAGACGAAGGGCCGCTCGGGCGCATGGTCACGCCGGTGGGCTGCCAGGTGGCTGCCCTGGGAGAAGCGGCGCCCGCACTCCTCACAGGCAAAGGGCCGCTCCCCTGAGTGGACCCGTGAGTGGGCCACCAGGTGGGTCTTCTTGGCAAAGTTCTTCCCACACTCAGGGCAGGCGAAGGGTCGCTCCCCTGTGTGCTGCCGCTGGTGGGCACGCAGGAAGCGCTCCAGCCGGAAGCTCCTGCCACAGTCCTCGCAGCTGTAGAGAGATGGGGGGACATCCCCCTGGTTCCGGGGGGCCTCTGGCAGAGGCTCAGTGGGAGGCTCCTGCGCAGGTCTCAGTGGGGCCTCTGGGGTGGGCTCTGCCAAGGGCTCCGGGGGCCCCGCTGAAAGCTGGGGGCTCCCTGAGCCAGGGGCCCCCTGGGCAGACCCTTCGGATCGCTTGTGGATCTTGCTGTGAGACAGGAGGTTGGGTTTGTGGCGGAAGCGGCGCCCACACTCGGTGCACGGGTAAGGCTTCTCGCCAGTGTGGATGCGCCGGTGTGAGGTCAGGTAGGGCTTGTTGGTGAAGCGCTTCCCACACTCAGGGCACTGGTGGGGCCGCTCGCCCGTGTGCACACGGCGGTGGGCGATCAGGTTGGGTTTGTGCCGGAAGCGCTTGCCACAGCAGGCACACTGGAAGGGCCGGTCCACAGCATCGCCACCGGGCCGGGGCGCAGCCACTGCCGGGCGGCCTCTGGGTCGAGGCCCAAGCGCCTTGGCTGCTGCCTCCTCCAGGGCCTCGGCCACGTGAACCCGCTTGTGCGAAACCAGCTGGTCCCACTGGGCAAAGCTCCGGCCGCAGTTGCCGCATATGAAGGGCCGGGCCTCAGGGGCAGGGGGGTGGCACCGCCGCATATGCACTCGAAGCTGCTTTCGTCGCCAGAAGCGTCTCTCACACTCGGGGCAAGCAATGGGCCGCTTGGCAGCCGAGTGGGCCCGCAGATGCAGAACTAGGGCCACCCAGCCGCGGAAGCTCTGCCCGCAGAGGTGGCAGGCGAAGCCCAGGTCTGGGGTGGCAGCAGCATGCACCTGGCAGTGCAGGGCTAAGAAGGGGGCGTGTCGGAAGCGACGGCTGCATTCCGGGCAGGCCAGGGGCAGCCGGGCCTGGCAGTGCCGAGCGTGAAGCCACAGGGCCACCCAGCCTGGGAAGTGCCTCTGACAGTGCGCACAGCGATGGACCCGACCTGGAGCCTGGCTGCCTGGCTGGGCCACCGAGGTGCCTTGGAACCTCAGCCTGCCGGGCTCCTTCTCCAGGGTCTGGGGCGACTCCTGGGAGGGCCCAGAAAGGAGCTGGGGCCGGGCCGGGCCCACGGCCAGAGGGCCCCGGCAGCGACGTTCCAGCATCGGTCCTTCCCCTGCTGCGGGTGGAAAAGCACAGTCACACTGGAGGCCCATGCGCCCTGCCCGGTCCTCCCACCACCCCCAGCCCCAGGGCGCTCACACCTCTGGGCTCCTAGAGCCCTTAGGCTGCTCTTCTATGCTAGCTCGACCTTGGGCTCCTAGACATACATTTCAAGTGCATTTGCCCTGAGTCTTACTGACCGTGACGCTTCCTGGAATCCCGCCGCCCCACGGCCGCCATACATCTGGAGTGGAGCGAGCACTCCGGTGCTGATTACATCAACATACCTGCCTCGTCAGAAAACACATCACGTCTCCCCACGGAGCTTCCTGCTTCTCCCAAGTGCGGTCCTGCTGCCCCCCCGCCCCTGCTCTGTCCTGTCCCCCCTGCACCTGAGTTTCAGGGCAAACTGTGAGGCTGGGTGAGCAGACATTACTCTGATGGACAGGTGAAGCCACCATGAGGCATAAAAAGTGACAGGACTTGTGGCGGGGGCAGGGGGGGGGCACAGTAAACCAACAGCAGAACCAGGGCCAGGGGACTGTTCTTCCCAACTCCCAGGCCAGTGTTCCTTCCTCCGAAACACCCGGGTTTGTAAGGCTCTCATGGAAACTTCTATAGCCTTCCATTCCTATTATCTTCTCTCTGGCACCTAGTTGAAGCACAGGAGGCTCTTTCCGCCTCCCTATCTCTTTCTGTCTCTCAGGGTAGAAGCCAGGAGAGCCGGTGAGAACAGCCCCGCTGGGAACAGGAAGGGAGCGGGCTGCTCCTCCCAGAACAAGGCCAGGCCACTGCCTGTCCAGACTGTGCCCACATTCTGCCCGCCTTCCCCCCTCCACCCACCCACCCACACACACGATTAGGACATCGAAGGAAGGAAAGTTCTCCTGAATCCAAGGAACATGCACAGCTGCTGCCCCTGGGGCCCAGGGCTCTGGTGCTACCTCCCTCGGGGTGAAAGAGATTATTGGAGCAAGAGAGGGGGAGGAAGGAAGAGATTATGTCTCTGTCCCCTGCCTAGTCCTGCCCCAACCCCGCCAAGGGCTGCCCCACATTCTGCAACTCCAAAGCCCCAAGGAGCCCAGATTCCTGCAGGGGAGCCTAAGCCCACTAAAGGCTGGGTGGGGGGAGCAGTAGACTCCTAAGGGACCCTCACTCCCTTCTCGAAAGCTCCAGACACATCTTCCCAAGTTCCCTAGAGTCTGCACCCCTCTGAGGTGCACAGACATGACTCATTCCCAACAGCCAGACTGAGCGCGGGGAAGGCTCCAGGATTTGAGAATGGGATCCTTCCCCCACAGGCGCCTGCCTGCCTTCCCCTGGAGGGAGGACTGAGCACCGAGGCTGTGGGAACCCAACAAAGAAGGTCAGACTCTACCCTGGAGACTGCGGAGCTGGAGACGAGGCTTTTTCCAGCTCCTGCTGGGGATGCTCCTGGGGATACTTCTGCGGCTGTAGCGCCTGCTCCGGCCCAAACTCTGGTAGCCCCCCGATGTCAGAGAAAACTGCAGGAGTAAAGACACCCCTACCCCCATGGCAGAGCTCAGGCCTCCGGCGGCAGAGAGGCCAGCCTTACCTGCGGGGAGGGGAGAGAAAACACGCGTGAGGCTGTGTGCTCCTCCAGGGCAGTCATCTTTGTGTCCTCGCCAGCCGCAACCCCCTCCCCCAACCCGGCCCCACACCCGGCCGGCACAGCGACCTTAATGGACAGTACATTAATAAATAAATGCGTCCCTCGCGCCAAGAAAGCACCCATCTGCGTTTGGGGGTTACTTCCTCCACTGGTAAGGTCGCAGCACAAATTCTCCACGCTGATGGCCAAAAGCCGGACTATGGCAGCAACTCTGCAATCCCTGCTGGCTCCCCTTCCCCCACCCTCCTCCCAACGGGAATTCCAGGCCCGTTTCCCAGGGGGCTGGGCAAGCGAGCAAGAGTGACCAGGACTGGGTCTGAAGCCCCTTGCGTCCTGGATGGCGAAGGGCCGTGGAGACGCCCCCCCACGACACCCTTTTGTATTCGCGCCCGTACCCCGTCCCCGTTCGCGGACGCACTGCTCCGCGCTCCCAGAGTGGGCCCTTTCAGGTCCCGGTGCAGAGCGCACCTCGCGGAGCCTGTGCGCAGGTGCGCGGGCTTGCCCCCCACTTCGGTCGGCATGTGCCCCCACACAGTGAGCACACGGTCACGCGCCCGGCAGGTAGGGCCGCCCCTGCACGGGCCGCGTGGAACCCTGCACCCTCCCGGGACGAACCTCTCCGGCGGGGTGCGCGGAGGCGCTTCGCGCGTCCATGAGGCCGCAAAGCCGGTGCTGGCAGCCGCACTCCCCACCCCACCGTGGCGACAGCAGCAGGTTCGAGTTCACCACTGCCAGGCCCGTGCCCAGCGCCCCGCCTCGCCGGTTCCCAGCGCCACGTGACTACAGGAGCTGCCGAGGGTCAGTCGTGGGCTCCGGCCGGCAGCCACGGCCGGAGGGCGGGGTGGGCCGGGCAGCGGAGCCAGCGGAGCGGGGTCCCTGGCCAACCCGAAAGCCCCCTCGCCGGCGGGGCTGGGGGAAACAACCAAGAGCCCGACTCTGTTGCCATGGCGACCACAGCCCGGCTCTTCCGGGACAGGCCGGGCTCAAGTTTCCCGACCCTTTGTCCCCATGGAGGACGCGCGTCCCTGAGCCACCGCGTGGCCAGGCTTGTCACTCGGCCAGACCCGGCCTCTTGGGCTCTCTAAAGGCTCCAGGCTCGCCCGAGCCTTCTGAGAGGACGCTCCTGCCCCCGGGCCACCCTGGGCTGTGCCCCCCACTCCCCGGCCACCTTGACCTTGGCCACGCCAAGGAATCTCAGTTCCCGAGGGTCAAAGCCGCGCTGACATTCGTCGGCCGGGGGCAGCTCTTCTGCCTCGGGAGTCTGGTTTCTGGTTTGTTCAAAAGTGGAGACAGAAAGGCCCCATTGCGTGAACTTTGAAAAGGGAATGCCCTCCATTCCAGAAATTAGCCAAGAGTGGACTTCCGGAATCCGTGGTCAAGGGGTGTGGGGCCATTCTTGCTCGGCGGGGTGGGGGGGGGGGGTGCATTTCGCTTGAAAACGCTCCGCGGCCGGTTCGCCAGTGAGGAGGCAGGTGTGAGCCTGCGCAGGTGACTCACCCGTTAGCAGGTGGCCCTTGGTTTTGCAACACTTCCTGGCCTTCCAGGCGAGTGCAGCTTCATGTGCTTTTATGCTTTCTAGCAAAGGCCATTTTTTAATTACACAAATATTTTAGAAACACTTTCAAAATCTACTCCATCAGCAGGAAATAGAATATAAAATCTCTCATACGCTTCCCTCCTACAGTGAATTACATTTAACCTTTTGGTAGGTGTCCTCCGATGTTTCTTCTACGCGTGTCTGTGCATAGTGGACGTAAATGGGATGTGATACCTCCAAAGGTGTATTCTGCCCTTTTTACTTACCACTACTGTGAACTTCCCCCATTTTTTAGATATTCTTTTATAACGTGATCCTTAACAGCAGCATAAATGTGCAAATAAATTACTCATATGTTTCTCTTTTTCTGCATCATTATAACGTCACCCTTCCTGTCTCCAGAAGCCCTCTATGAAGACACCCACGTACTGTCTGGCAGCAGCCCATTAGCTGCAAGAGGGAAAACTCCATCCACCTCTTGCAGACTGACTGTCCCAGGCCCCACTCATCCATCCAGCAAATATTTAATTGGTGTCTGCCATCTGCTGCTGTGCCAGGTGCTGGCTGATGACGAGCCAGGCAGAAATGGTCCCTGCAGTTTTTCCAGGATGCCTTATCCCCCTGGTTTCGCAATAGCAATATCCCTTCAAAGCTAGTATTTAGTATGAAATTAAACCAAATGCTTGTTGGCAATTTCCAAGTGGATGGCTGTTGAAAACCTGGAGGAGACTAGGGAGCAGAGACAGGAAAACTTCACCCTCATGGAACTTACTCGATTGTGAGTTCCTGCTGCAGACAGCATCCTGAAGACGGGGCTGGAAACTCACCGAGCTTCTTCCAAGTGTTTGTGGGCCGTGCGGGAAGGAGGCAGAAAGCACACGCCGAGCTCGCAGCGATGGAGGCCACGTCTGCTGGAAGGGACTCACGCTGGCGCACTCACTTCCATCCCAGGAGCCCGCTCGGCACCGGGACCTGGGGAGACAGCAGCCAAGGTCCACCCCCAGCAAGGCCCCAACTGCCCAAGGCTAGCATCTCAGGTGAGAGCAGTCTTGCTAGGTCATGTGGAAACTCTTCAGGAAAAGATCAGCTGCTCCTACTGCTGCAGTTCTAAAAATATCCTTAAAGGCACAACACATGCATGGTGCCTGGCAAGGACAGATGCTGTAACGGCAGCCCCAGCCTGGGATCAAATGTCACCCTAACTCTGCAGCCCCGGACACTTGGCTGCTGCACATCTAGTCCTGGGAGTTCGTTTTTGTGAAGGAAAAAGAACAGAACAGGTCAGAAGGAAACCAGGGAGAGATCTCAGATTTCCTGCGCAAGGCAAGGCGGGTGTCAGGGCTTGGGAGCGCCAGGGCTGTGAAGTCCAGCTCAGCACTTCTCACCTCTCCCCACAGCCACCTCCCCAGGCCCACACAGCCACCGTGGCGCCCAGGCTTCGGAGCCAGGCTGGCCTCGCCCACCGCTCTAGCTCCGGGCCATCCAGGGTCCCGCTGGACTCTCTGCCCCAGCCACAGTGCCTCCTGCTGTTCTATCTGCCTAGGCTGCCCTTCCTCCACAACTTTTCAGGGTCTCTCTTTCCCTCTATTCAGATTGGAGCCCAGGCATCCTCTCTTCAGAGCCCGCTTCCGGATGGATCTCTCTGTACCTCCCACCTGCACACTCATCTGCTCATTCCCGTGGCTGCTGTGACAAACATTCACACACTTGGTCACTGAAGACAACATACATGTGTTCCCTGGCAGTTTGGAGGTCAGGCGTCCAGAATCAGTGTCACGGGGCCAAAATCAAGGTGTCGGCAGGGCCCACTCCCTGCGGAGGCGCCATCGGAGACAGCTGGCCTGCCCTTTCCAGCTCCGAGAGCTGAGTTCCTGGGTGACTTGTCACGCCCCCCCCCCTTCAAAGCCAGCGGTGTAGCGTTCTCTCGTGCCTGTCACACTGTCTTCTGTCTCTGCTGTGGTCAGATCTCCCACTGACTCCCTCTTATCAAGGTGCGTGTGACTACACCTGGGGCCACCCGGGGAATCCAGGGCAGCTGTAAGGGCAAATACAAAGGACACCTAAGAAAGACAAGTCTTCACTCTCCCCAGCATCAAAGGGGAGGCACCTTCCCCACAGCCACCACCCTTTCCTCAGGAAACCCGTCACTGTGAACTTGTCTCTGTCTCTGTGAGATGCATGTATAAAGAAGCCTCTTGCCAGCTTCACAACCCAGGACGGTCTGGGAGCCGTCTCTTCGGCTGGAAACAGCAAAGGAGACAGGGACCTGGCCCCCAGTCCCCACTGGAAGTGGAACCTCACCTGGGGGCACACCTGGCCCAAGCCGCAAAACTGCCTCCTGCCGTAAAGATAGGACGAGTGTGTTTTTCCTCGGGATGAGGGCAATTCACAAGCACAGGTGGCTCCCCGACTGCCAGGTGGATTCAGGACAAACTCCATGTGGCACGTGGTCCAGGCCTCTGGCCCGAGCACTAGGGACAGTCTACCTCGAGCACATGTGTGTGACGGTCGCACCTGCAGGGCCGCGTGCACAGGTGAGCTTCCTTTCTGCCTTTGCGTCTCCTTCCGGTGTGAGGCTCACTCAATCACGACACTGTCCCCTTTCCCTCCTGCCTTTGTGGGCGGCTTTCCCGGGTTGGCAGGAGATTTTGTTTTTTTAACTCTATCTCCCCAGTGTAATCTCTCCACCCCAAAATTCTTAGCTGGATCATATCTGCAGCAGCCCCTTTTGCCATATAAGGTAACATTCACAGGTTCTTCGTAGCACTTACCACCTACTTAAAGTCATTTAGGTATTTATTCACTTAGATGATTTTTGTCTAGTTACCTACCATGACATAAGTCACATGAAGGCAGGATTTGTCCTGTCTCTTTTTTTTAAGATTTTATTTATTTATTTTTAGAGAAGAGAGGGAGGGAGAAAGAGAGGGAGAGAACCATCAATGTGTGGTTGCCTCTCGCATGCCCCCCACTGGGGACCTGGCTGTCAACCCAGGCATGTGCCCCGACTGGGAATCGAACCAACAACCATTTGGTTCACAGGCTGGCACTCAGTCCACTGAGCCACACCAACCAGGGCTGTCCTGTCTTTTTAATCACCACATAGCCAGCCCCTAGAACTGCACTGGGCCCGTGGTAGGTATTCGGTAAGTGTTTGTGGACGGAACAAATGAGGAAACATAAGAGCTCCACCCCTTGGTTAAGCGAATCCGATTAGACCACACTGAGCTGCCTCCCTTCAAACTCTGGCCTTGGCTACTGCCTCTTGAGCAGGTGTTGGGGGCCCAGCAGAACTTTTAGTGAAAGAAAATAGCACTTTTTCTTATAGAAAAAATTCAAATCAGTATGTGAGTGAGGTAAAGAACAAGCAACTCAAAACTTGCATTTGTAACACTCTCATCCAAGGACTCATTGTTGGAGGCAGTGCCCTAGACATCTTCTGGTACCTGGAACGTGACTCCCTAACAACTGGAATGCAGGACCCTTCAGGAAACCCGTAGCCCCTCGGGGGCAGGAGGGCGCTCCTCTCCCTGGCCACCACATTTACCACCCCCTGGTGATTTGATCAGAGGACCAGACATCGCCAGAAAACGCTGGAATAAATCATCTTAGTGTCTCAGCCAGGAAACAAAGAACTTGACTTCACCTAGAAATATGCATTTGTACCCTTTCAGTGTTAAATCCTGCTTATTGTTACCACACTGTGTCTTTTCCACTCCAGACTAGGATCGGATGATCTCTTCTTCAACGTAATTCAGAAGACGAATCTGGACGCCAGTGTGCGTCCTCCGAAAAGCCGGGCGCAATTTGGGAACGCAAGGGCGCTCTGATCAGGATCTCAGCGGTCTTTGCAGCCCGACAGGAGCAGGCGTGTTTCTGAGTGTTTCGTTTCCTGCGAGCGAGAGCCTTATTGTTTGCGAAAGCCATCTGCGCTTGATCGCCACCAACCAAAACGCTGCCTGTCCCCTTGGCTCGGTCCTACCCCGGCTCCTGGCCAACACAACCACTTGGCAACTTGGAGGAATCAGAATGGAAGCCTGGCTTCAACTCGATGCCTTCCAACAGGTTCTTTTCTTTTTGTTTTTTAATATAATCTTTATTATATTTTTCCCATTACCATTTAGTCCCCTTATACTCCCCACCCCCCAGCAATCACCACCCTGTTATGTCCATGAGTCCTTTTTCTTTTTTGCTCAATCTCTCTGCCCCCGAGCCTCCCCCGACCCTGCCCCAACTAGCTGTCATCTGCTCTCCATCTATGAGTCTGTCTCCGTGACAGGTTCTGAGAACAGACCTGGGCCATGGTTAAATTTGGCACCTTCAGAGTTGGCGAGTGAAGTCTATGTTCTCAGAACTGGTTTGCCTTCACCGTCTTAAAACAGGAATTCCCTCCTACCAGGATTGAAGGTTCATTTTGTGGATGTTATTAGAAATTACAACAAGATAGCATGTTGACTACATAGTAACAATCTATTAAATTACTACACTCAACAAATAATATATCAATACTAAATAAAATTAATTTTTAAGAAAACCTTGAGAAGTATTTCATTTCATAGCATCTAAAGTACCCTCAGTGCTGCCCTGGACAGTGTGGCTCACTTGGTTAGAGCATCATCCTGTAAACTGAAAGGTCATGGGTTCGATTTCCAGTCAGGGCACATGCCAAGGCTACAGGTTCAATCCCTGGTCTTGGTGCATGCAAGAGGCAACCAATTGATGTATTTCGCTCACATTGATGCTTCGCTCCCTCCCTCCCCCCGGTCTAAAATCAATAAGTGTATCCTCATATGAGAATAAAAAAAATGATTAACTGCCCTCAGTGTCTTCTCCCCCTGGCTGAGATGTCCTCCTTATCTGAGCCCATGCTGGTTTTCAGTTCCAACAAACATGCATCTGGGATGCAAAACCATGACAACAAATTGATATGATTCATGGGTCCGATGGAGTTAAAGGAAGTTCTTAGGGTTAAACCAGGAATCAAAAAGTCATCCCAGGCAACCACAACTATGTAAGAAAAATAATTCCACAGCCTTGTGATTTGGGGGTGGGGGGGGTGAAAAAAAGGGAACTCTAAGTTTCAAGGACCTTACTCCTGCTCACTGTCTCCATCTAGTGGTCCGTCCTCGAGGGATGTTTAATGAGGTCTACCAGAGACTATCAGCTTGGGTGTTTGCCTCCTGGTCACTTTGATTTGGGAAAATATTTTTCACTCATGGAAGTAAGTTTGTAAATGTACTTAATAAGTGTGCATGTTTTTTTGATTTGCTAAATTTCCTTGAAAGAGTAATTACAAGTTGTTTTTTTTTTAAAGATTTTATTTATTTATTTTTAGAGGAGAAGGGAGGGAGAAAGAAAGATTTATGTGTGGTTGCCTCTCGTGCGCCCCCTACTGGGGACCTGGCCCAAAACCCAGGCATGTGCCTTGACTGGGAATCAACCTACGACTCTTTGGTTCACAGGCCCGTACTCAACCCACTGAGCCATGGCTAGTTACAAGTTTTAAAACGTTAATGGCATGCTATCGTTAAGGGGCATCTGCTACCCAAGTTTCAGTTCCTGCCACACCAAAAGATTAAAAATAGCATCCGGATGTCTTCACTTTTTTGAAGATAAATGATAAAATTTGTATGTTCATTTTCTCAATAAGGCCATGTTGTTGGCGCTTAGTGTTTGTCACTTTAACCTTGTTCTGCTGCTCACAAAGCACCTGATTATTGTGTCACATGGACAAAGACCTGGCTTTTCAAACAACCAGGTTGAGGGCAGAGCTCCAGGCGTTGGGAAAGATTTCGTGTGTGTGTGTATGAGTTTGCCAGGGCTGCCATTACAAAGGAGCACACACGGGGTGGCTTCAACAAGAGGGATTGATTCTCTGACGGTTCTGGAAACCTGAATTCTAAGATGAAGGTGTCAGTGGGGTTGGCTCTCGGAGGCCACTCTCCTCGGCTCTCTGTGGATGGAGTTCTCCCTGTGACCACTCAGGGCCTTCCCTCTGTGTCCAGATCCCTTCTTATAAGGCCACCAGTCATATTGGGTTGGGACCCATCCTTAGGACCTCATCTTCCCTTAATTGCCTCTTTCAAGTCCATAGGTCCAAAACCAGTCACGTTCGGAGGTACTGAGGGTTAGGCTTCAACGTATGAAGTCTTCTTTTTCAGTAAGTCACAGATTCTGGCTAAACACAGCTGCGTTCTCTCATGTGTTCATCCCGCTGCGAGAGCGGTTGAAGTAAACGTAGTGCGCTAATCAGGCGGCAGTTACAGAATAGGCTGCGCTAACAGACTCATCGGAGATTCCTGTATTAAAACTTCCCTTGCGAGTGCTTTACAGACATCCGCAGTTGCAGCTCCTGCTGCACCAAGGAACGGCCCCGACCACAAGAAGTCGGTCGGACAGGTGTCACTGGCTGGTGTCAGCGCCGCAGAGGCGCTGCCCGCACGTCCTGCTCCCGGATGCCAGCAGTGAAACTGCGAGGGAGCCGGGGAACTGCACGGTGACGCTCGCAGATGACGTCGAAACCGCCGAGAGCAGGGCCGGGAAACTGCGTGTCACCAGAAATCCCTTGGCTCCCCTCTTCCCGCCGTTCCCGGTGCAAACTAGCCGGGAGCAGATGCGGAGAGGGGCTGGCTCTCAGACGAGAGTGCGCCATGTCCCAGGGGGCTGGCCCTGAGTAAACCACTTTCCTTCACACCAGCACCAGCCTCTCGGGTACTTTGGAACGGGCGGGCAGCCAGACTGCGTTCGGTTACAGCATAGTTATCCCTACCTCCTTCCAAAACTCCACTAAAACGACAGTGAACAGAATGAGAGGCTTTAGATCCACAAGGAGAAAGGAGATGGGAGAGAAGACAACAGAGGATGAAACACACGGTGTGTTTTACAAGATCGTGGGAAAGGGACCAGGGTGGTGCAAAGGGCTCCTCCCAGGGCGGGGCTGATCTGCGGGAGCAAGAGGCTCACGCTCTGAATGGTGAGGAGGCCCTGGACGGGAAGGCACCATCTTCCGCGGAGACAGGGATGAGGCTGGGGCATCGGAGGGACCTCCCAGGCCTCCACCATGCTGGAGACCAGAGAGGCTTTGCCTGGTGGGAGGGCGATAACCCAAATGAAGGCAGGAGGGGACGGTCACAGTCCCCAAGCTAATACGGCTCTCAGCCTCTGACACCACCTGGCACCCAGACCACAAGTGGCCACTTTCCACATGTTTTCCTCATTCCCTCCTCACGACAACCCTGCGGGTAGGGTTTTGGATTCCATGCTGCAGACAAGGAAGCAGGAGTTTGGGGGGATGGAGTCAAAGGAGATCCTCTATGTCCGGTCACTAGGACAGGGCCTGGGAGCGGAGAGATGGTCACCCTGGTCACTGGCATGCAGAGTCCCAGAGCTGCTTCAGGCTCACTCAGATGCACAGGAGCTGAACCGGCTTTGGGACACTTTCCGGGACTCCCCTCGAGCCCTGGGAATTCCACCACACCGTCCTGCCAGGCTCCTAACACAACTCAAGAGATCCCTGACTCTGTTGCCACTAAGGGTGGGACACGCAGGCTCAGGACTGGCCTTGCATGCTGGTGAGAGAGGCTTCGGACACCGGAGTCGTCTCAGAAGAAGATGCCTCCGTCTGAGAGTGGCTTCAGGACCCGGGTGGCAGAAGAATGAAGGAATCACCCCTCTGGGTCTCATCTGGTTTGAGGATGTCTGTGTTTCTGGGAAGAATGTCCAGAAATGAGTGTCTTGGAGACTGGTCACCCCAAGGGACCTAAGAAAGGGGAGGCCCTACCTGGAGGCACAGTCGGGGCAGGGCAGTCCTGTATCCCAAGGATAAGAGAGAGAAGAGGCCTGGCCAAGACCTCCCAGAGCTCAGGCTCCTCGGCCTCCCTGGGCCTCACCTCACTTCTTCCCAGGCCCCTTGGACACCCTGCTCCCCCACCCTGCCTGGAGGAGCAGCCAGGGTCAGGGTCAGGGTCAGGCGTTGGCGGGAGAGTGGGACAGGAAGGAAAGGCCCAGGGGGGCCTGCTGCCCGGGAGGCGGGTCCTAACAGGGTGGGGAGGAGCCTGGGGCGGCTCTGGGCGCTGGAGGGAGCCCAGGAGGTGGGGGTGGGAGGAGATGGGGCCAACCAAAGGAGGGAGGGCGGCGAGGGGGGCCAGGGACCAGGAAGAGGCTGACAGCCTGGCAAAGTCACTGCGGGAAGTTAGAGGAGACCCTGAGGCACCACAGAGGTGAGGAGGGACGGCGGGCTCCAGGCAGCTGGACAAAGGGCGGCATGGGGGGCGGTGTGGAGAGGAGAGGGGCAGGCAGAGGGAGCTAGTCCAAGGGCCAAACTGGCTGACTTATCCAGGAGCCCTCGCTTCACGCAACATGCCAGGGGCCGTGTGGGAGGCCGGGGAAGAACGGCAAGGGAAGGAGGGTCTGCCTGAAGAGGCTGGCCACGGGTGCGGCCCAGGCAAGACCCCCTTTTTTCTGGTTTAGGGGTAGGGCCCATGGCAACAGGCGGCCCCAGCACAGGGAGGGTTAAGCATCCTCCTTGGTCCCCACCCTGCTCTGGCCCCTCCAAGTGTTTACATCCTTCCAGAAATATTCAGACACCCCAGTCTCTCCCCTGCAGTTACAGGGCGGGTTTGGGGGGGAGGCCTAGAGTGGACCTGGGAGCCAGCAGACCCTGGGAAGGGAGGGAAGCAGAGAGGGTCTCTAGGAGCAACAGGGCAGTGGGGTGGGACAACGGCCCAGCAAAGGTGGGGAGGGCAGGAGGGAGGGGGCGACAGGACTGCTTCCCTGGCTGCCGGCCAGGGACAAAAGCCGACTCAGCATCTGCCCAGGACAGGGCCAAACCTGGGCTGAGCTGGCCCCCAGAACAGTGGGGGGTGAACGAGGAGAGCAAAGGGTGGCAGACGGGGAATGCCAGGGGGGTTTCCGCGCAGGGCCATGTCCTGTCCCTCCACCTCTGTCCAGAGCTCTGCTAGGCATGGCCCCCAAGTGCAGGGCCAGGCGACTGGCAGCTGGTGTGAGGAGTTGAGGGTCACATGCGGGCTTTGCAGGACCAGGTGACTGAGGTGAAGTCATGTGGCGGCTGCTGACCCTGCTGGCCCTGGGGCTGGGCACCGTGGGCTTGGGCAGGGCGGAGCTCTCGGCGGCCCAACAGCAGGGCCTGCAGGTGGCCCTGGAGGAATTCCACAAGCACCCACGTGTGCAGTGGGCCTTCCAGAAGACCAGTGTGGACAGCGCCACCGACACGGTGAGCAGCGCGACCCGTGGAAGGGAGGGGGTCAGGGCCGCACCCCAAGAGGCCAGCTCATTCCCAGGGAGCGGGTGCGAGAGTGCTTGGGCTCTGTGCGCACGAAGCCGTCCGGAGGAAGGCCACTCCCACGGCTACCAAGGCAGTCGTGCTGTTTCACTGTGGGGAGGAGGGACAGGTCGCATCCAGGAATTGCTGCGCCCGCCCAACTGGCTGCTGGCCTTCCTCCGTCTCTCTGTCTTGTCGTCGGCAGCCCTACCCGGCGGGGACCTTTGTGAGGCTAGAATTTAAGCTCCAGCAGACAGGCTGCGGGAAGAAGGACTGGAAGAAACCCGGGTGCAAGGTCAAGCCCACCGGGGTGAGCGGAGACTCATGACTGTGCATGGGTGTGATGGGGCGCTTGCTGGGGTGCAGTTATGTGTAACTGGGTTTCGTTGGAGACCCCCCTGTGGAGCCGGCGGTAGTGACAATATGGGTGGCCTGAGCCTGGCAGGGCAAAGAGGTGGGCTCCTGGGGTGCAGCTCACCTTCATCTGGATTCCTCCCCGGGACGTCAGGGCACTGGCGGAGGCCCCTGGTGTGGGGTGGGGCAGGCCCCGGGCCTGGTGAATTCCACTTTCTGTGAGTCTTCAAGTGGAGACGGCCCAACCTGGGCCGATCCCTAACAGGGTTTGACTGCAGTCCGACACCTTGGGGGCGACCCCAGCCACAGGGGAGATGCTGGGCTGGGGGGCAGGCCTCAGGGCTCTGGCCCCAGCTCTGCACAGCTCCAGCTCTGTGGCTTCTCAGGCTCTGAAGGCCTCAGTTCCCAGCAGCTGTTCAAGGGGGGATGGATTATACCCGCGGTTTCCCAGACTTCTGCACCCAATCCTTGCGCTCAAAGCCAACCTTAAAAGAAAATGCAAATAAATGCACTAGCAGACAGCAGGGTGGGTCTGGGGGACGTCGGGGGACCATCTGAGGAGGCTTCCTGCCTGCACACTCCCACGCACACTCGCACACTCACTCACTCACTGAAGTTTTGAACACTGCAGCATGGTCTCACCAATTCCCCAGTCCGAGGGTGGGCTGCGCCTGAAACCAGCTGGCCGGCAGGACCCTCGCCCCTTTGCTCCAGAGCCTGCAGTCCCCAGCCTCCACCCTCCTGAGGCCACAGGCCTCCCCTCACCCCTTTCTTCTCCTGGCCCCGTGCCCCTCTCCCCAGAGGAAGCGGACATGCCTGGCCTGCGTCAAGCTGGACCGTGAGTTTAAAGTCCTGGGCCGGATGGTCCACTGCCCCATGGAGATGCAGGTTCAACGGGTGAGAGTGGGCAGAGGATGAAGCGGAGAGGTTGGGGAAGTGGCCGGTGGGATGAACAGAACCTGGGCCTGTGGGGGAGGTGAGAGGCAGAAGCCTAGACGGAGGAGCGGAAAGGATGAGGAGCGGAGGGTGAAGAGAGGTGAAGGGGGGTGAGAAAGGTGAGGAGAGGGGAAGTGGGGAGGAAGGGGCTGGGATGGTGGGCAGGCTCAGCCCACTTGGGGCTGAGCAGGCTGGCACTGGCAGGAGTCCAAGGAGCACCAGGAGGCCCAGTGCAGCAGGGTGGAGCAGATCGGCGAGGACCCCCACAGCTTCTACTTCCCGGGGCAATTTGCCTTCCTCAAGGCCTCTCCCCCCAGCTGAGGCTCTGACCCGTAGGTGGCGGCGAGGAGGGCGGGAGGCCGTGGCACGGGGACAGCCCTGGGTGGGGTCTGGGAGGAAGGCGTGGCTGGTGCTGGACTGCCGGAGGGGGGCAGGGACTTGGGAGCCCGGGAGAAAGCCGGGACCAGAACCAAAACAGCCTCCCTCATACCCGAATCTTGTCTTTGTCCTTTCCTTTAGCACTTCATCCTGCTTTCTGGACAGCGGTGGGAGGTAGCCAGTGAAAGCCAGCCCTCCCTCCCTGTGCCCTGGGAGGGCGACCCCCTGACCCCTGAGCTAATAAACTGCTCTCAGAGCCCTATTCTCTCCTCCCCTCCGCTGACTGGTGGGGCCACAAGGGAGGGGAGGCTGGGGAACTCTTGCAGGAGAAAGCAAAACTCCGGGCAAGCAGGACACTCAGGATGGGGACAGAGGGCCTTGGGTGTGCTCCTCCCTGCAGGAGAGACCAGAGGCGGGGGGACCCCGTCTTGCTCGCAGAGCTCATGCCCCTATGAAATGACAGACGACAATGCAAATTAAGACAGAAATCTTTAATAGGCATTAGCATGGGTGAAAGTGGGCAAGGCAGGCTCCAGGGAGACACGGGCCTGGGGGCTGGGGCAGAGGGTCGTTTGGGCAGGCAGGCTGGGAGCGGGGAGATGCCAGCTTCCACGCTCCGTGCGCTGCTCACGTCCTCTTCTGGGACCACTGGGACGGGAAGCAGGCCACCCCTGCTTCTGCCACCTTTAACCTGAGGAAGAAGCAGCTTTCTCCCACTAAGTCTTCGGCCTGAGCAGCCAGGAGTGGCAGACGAAGGCCTGGGGCCTCGTGCCCAGGCCCACGGCACAGGTGGCAGGACAGCCTCACATGGTGCCACTGCTCAAGGAGGGACCCCACACCTGCCCGAGGCACCGGGGGGGCGAGTCCCTGAAGAACACAGAACTGCCTTGAGGTAGGAGTGGGAGGGAGGGGGTCCGCCCTAGGGAAAGGGGTAAATGAATGGCCCAGCCTGCAGGGACGATGACCAATGTGATGAAACCGTGAAGACAAGTGCAGAGGCAGGAGGGGAGGTGTGGGCGGCTAGGCCACACTGAGCTGGCCCAGGCCACAGGGCACATTTAGAAGACAAAGGACGAGGCTGTGCCCGCAGAGCTGAGTGCCTGCTCGGCCTGAGCCAGGCTGTCCTCAGCCTGGCGGTCCAGGTCGCGGCACTCCTGCAAGGTGTCCTGGAACTGCCGGCAGGCCTCCTCCAGGATGGAGCTGCTGCGGGGCGGCCGGGACTCCCAGTACCCTGGCCGCACCCAGGGCTGGGCCTCGGTGGTGCTGGGGCCTGGACTGGAGCTGGGCCGCAAGGAGCTGTCCAGGTCCCGGCACAGCTGGTAGAATTCACTGCCGCGCCCAGTCACACGCTCACCGTCGATGACCTTCAGGCCCGGCAGTAGCTCTCGGACCACAGCCGGGTAGGAGGGGCTGGCACAAAGCGGGTTGCTGAGCCGGGCCAAAGGGTCCCGGAGCCGAAGGCACTCGAGGCCCCGCAGCCCGGTCAGGCACTGCAGCTGGCTGGGGGTGGCCAGCAGGTTGCCAGAGGCATTGAGGCTCTGCAGGTTCTCGCAGGCAGCCAGCGGCTCCAGCCCCGTCAGCTGGTTGTTGGCGACATTGAGGAAGGCCAACTGGCTCAAGGAGGCCAGGGGGCCCAGCTGGGTGAGCGCGTTGCCCGACAGGTCCAGCCACTCGAGACCCAGGCACTCGCCCAAGCAGCCCAGGTCCACCAGCCCCAGGCCTCGCAGCCCCAGCAGCAGGATGGACTCCAGGGCAAACTCCCCAGAGCGCGACTTGAGCAGCTGGGGCGTGAGGCGCAGCCCTTCCGCCTCTCCTGGCTGCTCACCCTGAGGCTCCATGAGGCGAAGGCGGGCCAGGTGGCCTGGGCCTCGACGGTCAGCCACAGGGACGCAGGCACCACTGGGGTCGGCTGGCTGTCCAACCCAGACAAGGCACTCGCAGCCCTGACGGCGCCGGCGCCAGTGCCTGTTTCCGCCGCCCCTGCTCAAGGGCCAGCAGGTCCCTAAGGGGAGACATTGAACAGTAAGCAGGCCTCTCCTACGCACCTCTGCCGCCCTAAAGCAGGTGATAGTGCCAAGTGCTGCCCAGCCCCTACCGCCAGGGCCAGAGACCCCCATGGCCCAGCTGCTGGAGCACAACAGGCCCCCTGAGGCAGGTGCGCCATGCCCAGCCCCCACCCAAGAGGACCCTCATCACTCAGCTCCTGTGCCCTGCTGGTCAGCATTTGGACCCAGTGTTCCCGATTCCTCCCATTTTCCAAATCTGCCTTGGGGCAAAAACCCATACTTTTATTTTTTCCATAACCACTCATGATCTCTCCTTATTAGTTTTGAGGTATTTTTTTTTTACCCATTTAAATATATTTCTGAGTAGCTAACAGGTCCCTATCCCCCCACCCCCACCAAGAGCCTTACATACGTAGCAGCCACAAACAGGGACACCTGGGTCTGGCTTCACTCCCTCATAAATGTTGACACAATTTTTAAAAAGTTACAGTAAAATTCAAAATGGTTCCCCGATCATGCGGGCCAATTCGCAGCCTCTGGTCCTTCAGAGGACCAGCCTTCAGTCCCAGACGAGGAAACTGAGGTCGGAGGCAGGCAAGCACAGGGAAGCCTGGGGCTGAGAGGCAGCACCACCGGCCGGCTCCCCCTCCCCCGGCCTCTGCTCTCCACAGCCCACCCTGCCCGCCCTAACTAGCTCTCTCCTCTGCTGTCAACAGAACAGGATCCACTGCTGTTTCAGCTGCAAACATGACATCATTTCCAGAGAAAGCAAGGGGGCTGGAGAGGTGGAGGCCACCCCTCAGGGAGGGGCTCCAGAAAGGCAGGGGAGGGCCTTTCGAGTCCCCAGCGGCTGTGGGACTGCAGGAACCCAGGCGTCAGTGCAGGACAAGCAGGAGGGAGGCGGCCTGGGGGCGGGGGGTAGGGGGGTTGCTGCCACCCACAGAGGGGTCAAGGATTCAGCAGAAAGGAAAACCAGAAGGGACCTCTGCTCCAAGTGGCAGCTTCCCAACTCTGCAGGCTCTGGTCAGGCCCAGGCCAGGCGGGGCGATGCCCGCAAAGAACTATGGGACCATTCACCCCTATGGACAAAACCTGGGACTCCAGAGCGTCCGAGTTCCCGAGTCTGCATTTCCGTGATCAAGGCCACTTTGTATTTATCCCTCTCCAAGGAGACCAGGCCCAGAGCTCCTCCCACATCCCTCACCAGGGGGCTGGGGAGCCTCCTGAGCTGACACCCCCATCTCTGAGAAGGGGATCCCTTCATTTCTCTCTAGCCCCCCTCTGGCCTGCAACACTCCAGCAAGTTCTTATTTTGACCTCATTTCTTTCCAAAAGGGACTGGAGGCATCTACTAAGAAGTCTGGTCACTCACTGCGCAAGGGCCCTACTGGGGTTGGTGAGCGGGGAGTGAGGCCGCGTCTGTGCATCTGGTGAAAGCGGCTCCGGCCCAGAGGGTGGGCCCTCAGGGGCACTAGACACCTGCCAGAAAGGCACTAGCAAGACAAGGAGCCCGCTGCCAGCGTGGAGCAAGGCCAAGCAGGGAGGGCCTAGCACGACATGCAGGGCCCTGCGCATGTGACTGGAAGCAGGGGCTCCCATCTGAAACGCTTGGGGCACAGCTAGGACAGCCTGGGGGGCACGGAGACCTCCAGTTTCAAGTGACCATGTGGCATCAGGCCTAGGAGACGACAGTTCATGCTCTAGGCTGAAAGGGTCTAGGCATGACCTGCAGAGGTGCCTGGTGCAAGCGTGTGGCACAGCAGGCCAGCCCTTAGGGGGACAAAGACCTCTTTCATTACTTGTAGGGCTCCCTGCAGGAACACACGTATCCTCCCAGACGCGCCCTATTTGAGTGGCGCGCAGTGCAGAGGTCAAGGGTAGAAGTCAAGAGAAGAGCAACCTTCGTGAGGTGGAACGAGGACATGGCTGAGCAGCCAGAGGGAGGGGAAACTGTGACTTTCAAGGTCAGGACTGTGTTCCAGCGCCCTGCTGGGCTCAGGGGCAACCTCGGGTGCAGCTAAGGCCACAGCAGCCCACGAGGGTGAGGGCACAATGTCCCAAGGAACTGGGTGACTGCTTAGATGGACACGCCGGATACAAAGGGTGGAAAAGGCAGAGGGGAGCGGGCAGAGCAAGGCAGAGAGATGGAGAGAACTGTGTGCTCCCGACCTTAAAGCTGGGAGGGCGCTGTTTGCAGGAGAGGGAGCAGTGGAGCAGAAAGAGCACGCCGAGGCCGGAAATCAGGCCTTCCGAGCTCCCAGTTCCTGGGCCCTCCGACGACCTCTGCCATTCCACAGTCCCATCTTACAGCAAACGTGCACTCCTCGCCCAGGCAGGTCTGGGCGGGGCTAAGGACGCCCGGGCCCACCCACCCGCCCATGCAAGCCCACCTGCTGTAAAAGCGCAGGCGGGCAGCAGGCTTCACAAGAGGAGGCAATGGCCCATTCTCACCCACAGGTCAGCATTTCTCTGAATAATGGGAGTCATCCTAGTCCTGTGCAAACGAGCCAAGAGGCTGTAGGCCCAACGCAAGTCTGCACCAAGGGCTTGGTCACACGGATGAGACAATGGCTCAGACAGCCTTGACACTCGGCGCTGGGGGAGGCCCACCTGCCTGTGCCATCAGCGTTTGCTGTGTCAGTCTATCTAGGTGGGAAAGGGGCCGGAAAACGACGCCAGGAGTCAGGCAGGACAGGGCTCAGTGCAGGGGAGAAATGGTTCGGCCCCCAACAGCCGCGGTGGACAGTCGCCTGGCCGCGTCAGTGGACTGGGGGCCTTTCTTCCACCCCACGTCCTCCAGGTCCCAGTCTAGAGCACGGCTCTTCAATCCTGGACTACTGACACTCGGGGCCGGATGTCTGCTGTGGGGGTTGTCTTGTGCATCGCAGGGGGTTGAGCAACATCCATTTCTACCCACAAGCTGTGACAACTAGCAAGTCACCAGACATCGCTGTATGTCCCCTGGGGACAAAAACGGCCCCCCACTGAGAACCACTGCTGCCCCCACGCTTTTGGCTGCTATGCTTCTGTCTCAGCCCCTTTCACCCCTCGCTGCCTCTCCACTCCAGCCTCCCCCTCTCCGAGAACACCACAGCCAGTTCACTGATGCCAGACAGCACAGGGCAGCACAGGACAGCATGGGACAGCCCGTCGCTGGAGAAGAGCCCAGGGTAATTTTGACGCACATCACATTCCTGCCCACCACCTGACCCGCTGAACCACAACTTGGGAGGACCAGGGTCTTAAGACACTCTCAGGTGGTTCTCATTAAAGGCTGAGCCACACGTACATTTAAGGAAGGGAGGGAGGCAGAGGACAAGGGCTGGGTGGGTCCAAGGCCATGCCCTGACCTTACTGCCCAAATGCCTTTGATTTAGTCAGGACTGATGAGTACAGCCACAGTCCCAGCTGCTCACCCAGACAAACCTCACCTCCAATCACAGGGAAGCCTGTGAGCATAACCCCCCATGCCAACAACTGGCAGGGAGGACACGGGGCCTAAGCATTTTGGGGGCCAGACTCTAATTGGAGTCATGTTACTGCAACCATTCGACAGGATCTTTACAAAGCTTTTCTATACTATTAAAATGAGAACCCCGCCCCGGCCAGGTGGTTCAGTTGCTTGGAGCGTTGCCGCGTACACCAGAGGCTGTGGGTTCAACATCCAGTCAGGGCACGCACCAGGGCTGCGGGTTTTATCCCAAGCTGGGGCACGTAAAGGAGGCAACTGATCCAGGTTTCTCTCTAATGTCGATGCTTCTCTCCCCCACCCTCCCCCTTTCCCTTCCTCTCTCTAAAAGCAGTAAAAACACATCCTAAGGTGAGAATTAAAAAAAAAAAAAAAAAGGAAAAAAGAAAATTCAGCACACTAACTAGTCCAGCGGGCATAATCTCAAGATAAAGTATGTCAACATATTAACAGAGGCCGAATAAAAGGATTACGGTTAGTTATTCCTGTTTCCTGACATTCTCATTACCTTCCGAATGTCCTTCAGTGAATCAGTCTTAGTGACAGATGACTGACAACCCCTCCAGGGGACGTGGTGGGGACAGGTCTCCAGGTTCACTCCAACAGCCACACTGCGGGGTAGGCCTTGAGCGCCTCATCCAGCCTCCACCCACTTTCCCTCTCTGAGCTGCCCGCCGCACGGACCCAGCACCTCGGGAGAGCCAGACTCGGTCCTGAGGGTGCAGCAGGCCTTCTCCCATCCGCAGCCACCAGCCCTGGACACTGTGCGCTCTGCGCTACAGGAACTCCGGAGATCGGTCACTAGCCAGCCTGAGACACAGCCTTTCTCGCTTCCAGATAGGGGATTTGCCCTTTGAGCGCAGAAGGGGAGGCGTGTGCGCTGCAGGTGGAACGCATACTCAGCCACCGAGAGCCTGGGGGAGTGTGGGAGCTCTTCCCAAGACTGCTATTGCTGTGGAGAGGAAGGAACCCCAGGCCTCCCGCAGTCTGGAAACAAAATAAGGTAAGAACAGTCTGGAGACTGAGTATCTCAGCATCACTCTCCCTCACTAGCTGAGCAGTCCTGTCAATCAAGAGTTCTCCGGCCACTCCGGGACGAGGGTCCGCAGAGAACCGCAGACCCTAAGAAGACTAATGTGTACCTGTGTGCATGTGCGTACCCCTCCTCTCGAAATGGCCCCTCTAGCTTAGGCTTTCTCTTTCCACAGCAAAAACAATTTCAGAAAGGGCTTGCATAGCTCACCCAGGTTCTAGACGGCTGAGTACGCATCCCACTGAGCATATATGCCGGCAGCCATGCGTCCTCTTGTCCCCGTCCCAAGAGGAAGCAGACCTCTAAGGGCATGAATGCCTTGATGCACATGGACACGCCGCATGTAGGGCCCTTGATACCCACCAATTCAAAAGAGCACACTGCTCATAAAACTTCATAGTCCAAGTCGCAGTCACTTGTGAGCAAAATAAACTTTTCTACGCACGTAGCGCTATAGGTCAATTAAGCAGCCTTGGACAGACAGCTCAGTTTTTAAGAACATTGTCCTGTTACGCCAAGGTTACAGGTTCAGTGCCCGGTTGGGACACATGCAAGAAGGAACCAATGAATGCATGAGTAAGTAGAACAACAAATCAATGTTTCTCCATAAAAAACATTTTTAAAAAATAAATTAAGCAATGGGTAGATGGAAAATGCCACCTCCCTAAAAAAGTAAGGCAATCTGTAAGAGTTGAGAAACTGTCCCCATTCTTCCAGAAAGGTCTCAGATTCTGGCCGCCTCCTGTCTGATACCCCAGGTGCGACACTCTGCTCTCTGTCACCTACAGCAAAGTTCCTCCAGGAAGACTGTGAGGGCGTCAGACTCTAGGGCCAGGCTCCCTGGTCTGCTCCCCCTCGGCCACGTCTCCACCGGGGAGTGTGAGGGGAGAGGGGGTGTAGTTGGGGAAATTTTCCAGGTTGGTCTTCAAGGAGAGGAGATGCTCAACTGTCCCCAGCGGGAGGGAGGGGCTGTTCTCCACGATGGCAGGGCTATCCAGGGAGGCCAAGACCCTCCCAGCAGAGGCACTGGTAGCGGGACAGGACAGATAGATGGTGGCCAGTCTTGCCAGGGCTGGCCAGACTTCCCGCTTCTTCTCCCAGTATGCCAGGGGGTCCTCCTGGGCACCCACTGGCTTCTTCTCACGCAGGTACTTCCTGACGATGACTGTGGCCTGGTGGTTCTCAGTGGAGAGCGAGGCTCCACTCCTCTGGGATGCCAGCAGCCCTACACTCTCCAGCTGCTCCAGCAAGCTCTTCTCCCTCTGGCCTAGCAGCAAACACCTAGGGTTGCCGCTTCTCTGCAAGGGGTCCTTGAGGCCCCTCCCTTTAGCCCTGAGGCCCTTGGCTATTCTGCTGCTCCGGGTGGTGTCCACACTCATAGCCTTGCGGCTCTGCAGGAAGGGTGAGGGAGGCAAGGGGTATTCGGACACCATAATCTCCTTCACCTTATAAACGAGAACTTGCATCCAGTGGTCAATGTCGGCCCCCACGGGCAGGATGGCCTCGAGCTGGCCCTTGAAGCGGGGGTCCAGTAGAGTTGCAAGCACGAACTCCTCGTGGTGGAAAAGCTCGCTGAGCTGGCAGTCTGCGGAGAGCTGCAGGGCCAAGCCCCTGGCCAGTCGGACGGCTGCACCTGTCTCCCCGCTGCCCTGTTCCTCAAAGTACGCAGGAACCTGCTCCAAGAAGATGTGCAGGTAGCGCAGCTGCGGCAGCACCTGGCTTAAAGAAGCCTGCGGCGCGCTCGCCTCCTGGACCACCATCTGGAAGGGCCGCAGGAGCAGGACCAGGCTGTTTGCCAGGCTCCAAAACGTGGCTGACAGGCCCATCCTGGCCTTCCCCTGCTGGTGCTTCTCTTCATACTCCCGCAGCGGCTGCTCCTGCTCCACCAGCCACTCCATCAGGTGGTAGGTAGAGACCCAGTGGTCTGAGAGCTCCCAGAAGGGCTGATGGGCTGGGAGGCCGCACTGCCGCTGCAGCTGCATGAGGAGCCGCCGGGCCTCTGCAGAGCCTTGGAAATGGCTGCAGAGGGCCCTGGCTGTGCTCAGGATGATCTGGACACTGTCATGGTGACGCAGAAAGTTTCTCACTACGGAGTTGAGGCAGTAGGCAAAGCAAGGGATGTGCGTGTAGCCCTCCACCGTCACTGTGGGCTCCAGGCTGGGGCAGCCGCTCGATACCAGGAAGCCTGGTCGCAGAGAGCCATGGCCCAGCCAAAGTCTGACCTGCTCCCGCAGCTCCCGCTGCCTGTCCTCCGCGGTGCTCTCCAGGGGCAGGCCTCGGACCCAGAGCACTGCTTGCTTCCTCAGGCTCCCTGGTACCACCTGCCAGCTACTGCGCTGTATCACCCCCCAGTGGGCAGTGACGGCCACGTAGTCCCCCACAACCACCTCCTGGGCCGCCGCGCACATGGCAAGGTGGACGCGGCTGCCCTCAGCCCGCCGCATCTCCTGACGTACCTGCTGGCCCATCACCTTGTGGAGCAGAGGCAAGGCTTCATCAGAGAAGGTGGCTGGAGACGGCAGACAGTAGTCAGGGTCAACCTGGGCCATAAACCTTCTGAAGGGCGGGGACGAAAGGAAGGAGAGTGGCAACGCCAAACTGCAGAGTAACTCCGCAATGCTCCGGTCCCAGCCCTGGGAGCGGGGTTGGCTGGGGGCCCAGGGGCCCTCTTGATCCCTCATGATGGCAGCTGGGGGAGCAGTGGGCTTGTCTTTGATGGGAGCAGGCAGAGGTGGTGGGGCCAGGAACAGCTGCTCACGTCTGCCCGGGGCCAACTGCCCGTCATTATCTTCTGGTGGCAAGCCACTCGGGCAGTGTCCTGAAGACGAGATGCCCTCTTGGACAAGGCTGGGGGCACCTGCGGGCAGGCACTTATGCGTCCCCACTGCCCCTGCCCTATCTGGGCTGGCTGTAACTGGCCTTCTTTCCCTCTCCAGCCCATGCTTGGTGCTGGGGTGACACAGAGTGCAGGTGACATGGCACATGGTCTCGCAGCCAGGGGTAAAGAGCTGACTGACATCCAGTGTGAGCTTCTGGTCTGTGGTGTCCCGAGCGCCTGGGGAACACCCTTGAGAAGCCCAGCCCTTGGTCTCTTTTATAGTTCTGGCCAGCTTCTTCAGGCCAGGCGGCTTCTGGGAGCTCAGCAGTGATGACTTCTCCCCCACACGAGAAAGCAAACGCCTCTCCTTCCACTTCTTGAGGCGTCGCACCTCTCTGTCCAGACAGGCTATGAGGATGTCAGCTTGCCTCGTCTCCTCACTCTCGCTAGGCTGGCCCACCTCTGTCCTGTCCGGACTGGTTGCCTGCACCAGCACTGGGGTGGGAGGGGCCAGGCCAGAGCTGAGCACTGGGTCTCTCGACTTCTTTCTTGCTGGCTGCCTCACGCCCCTCCGTCCATGTGCCTTCTGCCTGGACACCTTCTTCTCAGGCTGCACAGAGGGCTCCTGCCCAAGCACAGATTTCAGGACACATGGTTCAGAGTCTCCCTTTGGCTTATTCCGCCCCGGGCTGGCCTGACTCTTTGCCCGGGAGGCAGCTGAGTAAAAACCAGGCCTCCACAGGGAGCAGGCTCTTCTCTTTCTGCTACAGATGCGTAAGCCCAAGGCACCTTCCTCCTCCTCCTCCAGGAAAGCTTGGTCTGGTGAGGGAATGGAAGAGCCCCTGGGGAGAAGGCGGGGTCTCTTCCTTCGAGGGAGCAGATCCCTCTCACTCCCCTTTTGGGAGCCAGAGGGTGTGACCTTCCTGTGGCCACTGTTGGCCTTCTCCTCCACGTCTGCAAACTCAACTTTGACCTCCCTCTCTGGCAGGCCTCCCTGGGCACCCCTGCCACGTCCACAAGAAGTACTGGTAGCTCTGGTGTTGAAGTTGGAGCCAGAAGTCACTGTGGCAGCTGGACTCTGGGGTCTGGTCATGGGGGAGACGGATCCTGAGGGTGCATGTCTCTTGGGGAGCTTTTTTACTTTTTCTACTTCCAGCATGCTTGGGAACTTGGGCAACAAGAAGATGGGCCCAGGCTGCAAAGCAAGATAAAAAGAATGGCTCTCAGGGGCCCTACTAGACTTTGGGGAGCGCTGAGGGGAAGGCGAGGCCCAGAGAAGAGAGAAGACAGTAGAGGACAAAAGGAACAGATAGTTTATATGAAACTGTCCCAAGACAAAACTCTCAAGACCTCCTTGGTGAGGTCTGCCATTCAGCCCCCAGACGCAAAGGAGCAGCCCTAAGCAGAAATCCCCACAGCCTTGCGCGCATGAGCACTTTCTGCGTCCATCTTCTCTGCCAGATTGACTGGTGTTTCTCTTTTCTCTCTCAATGTTTATTGAGAACCTAGCGCACACTTGGCAATTCTTCTGAGTGGTGGATAGAGTATACAGCAGGCAAGGCCCATGCATACATGCGGCTTCCGGGCTGGCAGGAGGGACAGGCATGAATTAAGTGCCACTCAGACGGGTAGAACCAGAGCAGCGGCGAAGGTATGAAAGAGCAGGCACAAGGCTGGGAGACCCCAGGGAAGGACTGACCTCACCAAGGAGTCAGGCAGGTTTACTATGGAAGACCTACAGGCACAAGACACTATAAGCACAAGCCAGGAGGGGGCAGAGCCTGCCGGCCTGCACCCAGAACACCTGGCTGTACCTGGCACACCGCGGGGCACGAGGAACAGGCCACATAGCTCAGGGTTCAGAAGTGATGCAGCCTGAGGCTCCCTGGGTCAGAGGCCTGGCTCAGACCCGCAGACTTTCCTTCTCTGGAAGTCAGCCTCAGGCAGAGAGTACAGGATGGGGTAGCTCCTACTACTCGTGACTCCAGTCCCCCAGTGTCCCTTCATTCTCCTCTGTCAGACGCTCCCGAAAGGCT
Source organism: Anoura caudifer (assembly GCA_004027475.1). NCBI lineage: Eukaryota > Metazoa > Chordata > Mammalia > Chiroptera > Phyllostomidae > Anoura > Anoura caudifer. The sequence continues at coordinate 28,288 of PVKU01008710.1, read as the reverse complement.
GCTTGTACTTTGTCATCCCCCATTCCCCTCAAAACCCTCTCCTCTCTGGCTCTGGCTCCCCACACTCCCAGTTGCTGCTCTTGCCAAGGCCCCCAGAGACCCCAGTGGAGTTTTGGACCACAACTGAAGCACCTGCCCACGGCCTCTGTTTAGAAGGCTGTTCCCCCGTGGCCCTGGGACACCACACTTTCTTGGTTTTCCTTTCACTTGCACCTCCTGTCCAGTCTGTCTGGTCCTTCTTCCTCTGCCTGTCCCTGAGTGACATTCCCTGGGGTTCCTTCGTAACCTCTCCTGTCATTGTACACGTCTCCCAGGATGGCTGCACCTTCTCCCCGACTGGGGCTGCACTCACACCCTGCTGACTGCCTGGCCTCTCCCTGGCTCTCCTGTTCTTCCTACAGCCAACTCAAACGGACATCTGTTCGCCCAGATGCTCAGACCCCTAACCTGGGCATAATCCTTAATTCGCTCAGTTTCCTGGAGATGAGGCCAAATTCAGGACTCTCGCAAGAAAAGAGACACAAGGAAGTAAGAGAAGTGACCCCGGATGTGTTCCCTTAGGAATCAGAAGGTTCCGAGAAAGATGGCTTCGGAATCCCACCACAGACTTCAGAAGGGAGAAGTGTTCCTCTCCTCAGACCAGAACAAGATGTTGGCTAAACAAGACGTTAAATTTAAACCAGCATGCTCGACGCTGACTGACATCACATGTTAGGAAGAGCCACCAGGGACGGCAGGGCTGCCCCTGCAGGCGAAAAGCCCTTTGAGCGTGCTCACGTGAGACTCTGCCCCAGGAGGGGTGGGGGCAGCACGGTACCAACGGCCCCTTCCAGTGGAAGGTCCTCGGAAGGACCGAGAGGCAATGACCTCACACCCATCTTGCAAGAACTCGGTCCGTCACCAGCACGCTGTAGAGGGTCCGAATAAAGATGGGAACGAAATGCAAGACGCTGTCCTGGCCCCAGAAGAAGTGCTCTACGACATCAGAACTAGAAGAGGCTTACCTCAGTTCTTACTTTATGATGGAAGAACAGAAACCCAGACTGGTAACGGGACGGTCAGCGGCAGAGCGGGAGAGCGGAGCTGGCACCAGGTCTACGGAAGCAGCCTGTAGGCGTCCTTGCTACCAAGATGACGGAGCCACGTATCAAAGCCAGGCCTGCACAACCTGCCCTCACTGACGATGGCAGAGAAAAGGGAAGAAACTGGGTGTTAGGGCTGCAGCCTGGGTCACGCCAATCCTGTTCTGTTCCATTAGCTGTGTCCCCTCAGTATGTCTGTATTCTGCAGTTACTCTTGACCTGTTTGACCAGTTAAGAAAAATTCATCGAGTATCTGCCATGAGTCAGCACCGTGCCCTAGGGATGCAGAGAGACAGAGTAACTGCCTGGCCCGCACTCAGGGCTCAGGATGAGAAGACACCCTGGCAACAGGCTTATGGCACTGAAGCAAGGCAGGCAGCGGGAGGCACCGCGGATGCCAGGCCTCAGGCTGGCCTTGAGGTCAGTCGTGTCTGTGACAGTGGAGTTTGGTTTCTGTCCCGTAAGGGGTCACTTACCTGAGGCCACCACTCTGGGGTCCTTAAAGACTCCCAACAGACCGCCGGGGTGGGCCTGGCACCTTGTACAGTCACTGGCTCCGGCAGTGATGGCCCTTCTCCCCCCGTGAAGCACATCGGGATGGCCGCGAGGCTGCTGCTGTGGAGAGCCAGCATTGACTTTCAATGAGTATAAAACACGAAATGGGGCCGTGGCTGGGCGGCCCAGGTGGTTGGGGCACTGTCCCTTGTACCAAAAGGTTGCAGGTTTGTCCTCCATCAGGGCACACACCTGGGCTGCAGGTTTGATCCACAGGCAGGGTGCATGTAGGAGGTTAACCTATTGCTGTTACTCTCTCACATCGATCTTTATCTCTCGCCTTTCCCTTTTTTTAAAGTCAATAAACATCCTCAGATGAAGATTAAAAATATATGTGTATATATGTAAAGTTTAATGGAGAAAATCATCCACAAATTCCCATACTTTATTACTAAGAAGTTACTGTGACATTTCTCAAAACAGGGGACGAATGCACACCTGAGGACAACCACAAGACAGAGACTCACAGGCTGCACATGTGCAGCCGTCGGAAGGGCGCTGCGTGGGGCCGGCTGGCAGGCACGACCCTGGGAAGCAGGAGGTGAGGAGGGCCGGAGCAGGCAAAGGCACAGGGACGGGACCGGAGGGGGCAGTTCGAAGAGCTATTCAGGAGGCAGGTTCTGTTTGGGTTGAGCTATGGAGGACGAGGAAGGGACACGGAAGGATGCCCTAGTGATCCGCCTTCCTCATGGAGTTCAGTTTTAGAGATGTTGATTCCAAGGTTCTTCTGTAACAAATCTTCAGATGTGACAGACACACGGGTCAGGGGATAGAGGTCCGAGACAAAGACACAGACCCATGTAAAAGTGTCCTTAGAAACTGAGGGGAAATTCCAGAGGGAGAAGAGTGGAGGGTGGCTGCCCAGGCAACACCAGCACTGTGGGGAGGGGGGAGGATGAGCTGACTTCAAGGTGGCTGACAAGCAAAGGAGGGAGACAGAAAAACACGACGTGATGTTAGCAAAGCCAAGACATCTTTTCAGAAAGGACAGGCAGGGTCAAAGTTCACATCAGTGGATGAGGAAGGTGAAGCCCAGGGCTGTGCCGTGAAAAGTGGGGGAGGCAGGTACTGGCAATGTCAGGGAAGGGAGGATGGGGCTTTGGGATGGGAGGGAAAAGGCTGAGCTGCGTCTCTGAATGGAGAAACCTCTGAATGGAGAAACCGTGCAGCGGGAAGAGAGGAGACAGGAAGAACAAGAGCAGGAGCTTCCCGAGGGAAGGGATCCAGAGCCCCAGTGGTGGGTGGGTTCACCCTGGAGACCAGAATCTACGTCTTCTGGCAGAGCAAAGATGGAAGGACGGTACAATGGCAGCAAGTCCTTGAGTGCGGGCAGAAGGCACTGAGGCAGTGTAGGCTCAGGAGCCTAGATCCCCAAGGGGACGCCATGTCCTCATAGAAGCAACGACCTGCGGGCAAGTGGGTGCAGGGGGAGGCTCCACGGATTACGGACTCTCCTGCCACGCTTACGGGGCCTGTTCCCACGTGCATGGCCAGAAGGGAAGGGGCCACTTTTCCTCTCCTCCTGTGCCTGCTGCACTCCAGCGCCTTGTGCAGAGCTGGGCCCACCGCGGGCATCTGGTAAACATGCCAGAACTTTCCCTGAGCTTTCACTCTGCCCCGTCCCACGGCCCCGCTCCTGTCAGCTCCTGCACTGGGGGAGAGGCGGTGTCTACCCCCTGCCCCAGGGATTTCAAAGCACTTACTGGGCGCTAGAGTCCTCGGCCTCTCATCCCCAGCTGCGCACCTGTGAGGCCATGGACAGGTGGTGAGGAAAAGGATGGGAGGTGTGTGTGGAAGGCGGACTAGAGCAAGCCCCTCTGTGTTTTGCGGGTCTGTCCCACATGCGAATTTGGCTACGTGCAAATCCTCAGCAAGTTGTTTTTAAATAATAATCGTGCATCATTAGATTTCACATTAGGCAAAAGTGACATAAAACGAGATCCGTTATAAACTACACACCAGCCAGAAGCAGAATCCTTTGAGAGGATGAAATCCAGAGCCAGCTGTGACCGTGCGGCCGTGCGCTTTGGTTTCCTCGACGACTCAAGAGGGACAACAGCACCCACCTCACAGACCTAAGGACTGAATTAATGATATATAATGACAGTAAGGATGGACACGGGCGGCTAGCGTCCGGTACATTCTGGCCTCACCTGGCGTACTTCAGTCATAGGAAAAGCGAGGCCAGCCTCGGAGGGCGTGGGCCGGCCCGGTCCGCGGGGCAGGTCTGGGCAAGGTGCCTCCACCCCTTCCCCCGCCTCGGCGTTGTTCTGTGAAGTGGGTCCACGGCGCCCAGTCCCCGGCTTACCTCGGGCCAGGGGTTCGGCACGTGGCCAACCGCCCGCTGAGACCGGGCTGGGGAAGCAGTGGTGCTGGGCGCAGTTCCGGACGCAGCCGATCTCGCCGCCAGGGCCCGCAGAGAGGAGCTGCCGCCCGCGCCCACCCACCCCTTGTCCGCGGTAGAAGCCACCGGAAAGACCCGCCAGAGCTTGAGGGGGCTTCAACTTCCGGGGCACGCTAGGGGCTACTTCCGGGAGTGACGCTCCCTAGCACCTTCGCCCGCGGGGGTCCTTTTCCCAGCCGGCGACCAGTATCGAGTGCGCAAGTGCGGGCGGCTGCGGTCGGAAATGATGGGGTCGCACCGCCTCCTCGCCGGAAGTCGCGTCCAGCTCTCACCGTAACCTGGATTTCTAATATGTGTAGTTTACTGCTGCTGGTTAGTGGTGTGGCCTTGAAGAACGCAGTCATGTGCGTTCCTGGCCGATGGTGGGCTAGTCTTCTTCCTCCACTAACCGGTCCCCAAGGCTCCTTCCACTCCGGGTTCTGCACCGTGAACATCTGCCCTAGTGCGACCCGGGTCTCTTGCGCGCACGTGCAGGCAGAAGTGAATCCACTTGTTGCGGGTCTCCTCCTGGCTGGAGGACTCACCCAGCATTTCAGCAAACTGACTCAGGGTGTTTCCAGGGATAAATTTCCACTACCCGGTGACGCCCCGAAGGTCGGACGTTCGTGAACGGCTGTGACCGTGTCCACTGGGCGCTCCGGCGCCTCCCCGCACTGAAATATCCAGGATGCCAAAGGGGCCGCGTCCCCAGGGCCGAGCGGAGAGTGCCTCCCTCTCCCACGTTGGTCCCACCTGGGTCCGACTCTCGTCTCACAGGCTTCCCTGAGCTTCCTGCTACTCCAAGGGGTGGTCTGTTGTTTCCGTCTCCTTCCAACGCACCTCCCCTGCCTCAAGCAAATCGACTCGGGGTCCAATTCATTTGCTTGAGCTAAAACTAGAAAGTATACATCTTTACACTTCGTCAACGTTATTTTAAATCTCCATTACACAGATGAGGACACAGACTTAGTTGCACAGCCTGTTAAAGGAGATGAGAGGAGCCACAGATGATTTTCGAGTTGGATGATAATTTGGGGGGATCCCTGTATAGTGAACTCAGAGCTGGTCTCTTCGTACTGCTAATCCAGAGGCATTCTAGATTCAGAGGTGATTTGATTGCAAAACTAGGAGACACAAGGTAATAAACAAAAAAAATTGTAAGAAGAAAATTCAGTAAAGTAGCTGAGATTAATATTAATATATAGAAATCAAAATCCTCCACATATGCAAAAAACACCATTTAGAAATATAAGGGAGGAAAGTTTACGTTTTACTAGAAATAAAAAAGATTAAACATCATAGGAAAAGCTTTACAAGAAATGTGCAAAATCAATGTGAAAATATGTAAACCTTTAAACATCACTACGGACTACAAAAAGAATACTTGAACAAATAAAAAGGCATATCATGTTCAGGGTTAGGAATACTTAATATCTTCAAGATACTAGTTATCTCTAAAATAATATACAATTTTAATTAAATTCCAATAATAATTCTAATGAGCTTTTTCTGAATAGAAGTTCAGAAGGAATAATAAACAAGCAAGAATAGCTTAGACAATTCGAACAAAGAGTGGTAATAGTTACAGGTAGGCAGGAACAAATCCTACAAGGTATAAAAATATATGTAAAGCTACTGCAGTTGAAACACTGTATACTGGTGCACCATATTAAAGACTAGATTAATGGAATGCAATAAGAGGCATAAAAACAAGCCCCGTGTATTTTTTAAAAATTATGGTAATCCATAGGACAAAATAATATTATGAATGATAAACTTAATATACTGGTATGAACTGATTTTTCAAGATATAACATCCAGTACAGAAAAAAAACGATAAAGAGCAGTGTGGGTTTTATGTATTTAAAAAAAGAAAGAATACACCTCTCTATAAGTATATGTGAGAATAATTAGTATTTGTTGGTTGAAATATACGTATGAGAATGTACGTGCTTGCTCCTGTTTCTGATGGAGGAATGTTGAAGTCTCCAACTATGCAGTCAATTATTTCTCTTTGCAGTTTTTTCCTCACGTACTTTGCTGTGCTGTTGTTGGGCACATACGTGATAAGAGTGGTTACGTCTTCTTGGAGAAATGGCCCCTTAGTGTGTTTGCTTCTACACACCCAGAGCTTCCCTGGAAAGACAAATAAGGACGGTAACAGTGACTCCGGAAAGGAGCTGGCCTCTTGAGGGGTCCAAGAGGAGACTTTCCACTGTCAGCTCATTTATACCCTTTGAATTTGACTTCACAGGAATGTACAACTCTACCCAAACTGCAACTTCAAAAATTTTTTCATGTTTACTTTACCCTGAGAACTTTAGAACCAGCATATCTATTCTAGTACCCATCCCCTCTTCTTCCCGCTCCCTGGCCTCCTCCCCAAAGCTTAGTGTTTTTACTATAGATTACGTTAGGAACGTCTGACACCAAACGGGAATACAGATACATAAATAGGCCCCAGCCATTTTCCACGGCACTTATTTCCCATGGCCTTTTGCAGATATCAAAGCACTCAGGGTGGTTGTCTTTCTTTTTAGCCAGCTGGACAGGCGTGGTGTCCGTGATGGGGACGAGAAAAGGCAAAGGATGCCAAGATCCTGGCAGAACAAAACGGGGCATGCAGCTGAAGAGTTAATATGTGACAGGAATGTGATGAATAGCAGGCATCTATTGACAAGCCAGGCAATTGAGCCCATTCTCTCAGCTCATATTCACAACGTCTGTAAGGCCTGCATTATTATTATTATTATTATTTTATACCAACTTGGCAATAAAACTGAGGCTCAGAAAGATTAAGTAACTTTCATTCAACTGCTAATCTGTGGAGCTGAAACTTGAACCCAGGCAGCCCAGTTCTTAAGCCTGCACTGCCAACCTCGAAGCTGAGCTGAGCTGCTCTGACAAGGGGAATGATCAGAGAGAGAGACAAAAAACATAAATATGACCTGGGCAGAAAGAAAAAAAAGAGAAATATGTTTGCTGAATCAATGGCTGTGGACCAAGAGCATGGCTGTTGCACCTGGTATCGCAATGGATCAAGGTTGCAGCCTCTTCAGTGGCCCTTTGGGGCCCAACACCCCCTGCTGCCTGAGGCAGAGAATAGCAGGTAGAGAAATCCACCATCTACCCTGGCTGGCGTGGCTCAGTGGATTGGTTGAGTGCTGGCCTGCAAACCAAAGGGTCGCTGGTTCAATTCCCGATTGGAGCACATGCCTAGGTTGTGGGCCAGGTCCCTAATAGGGGGCATGCAAGAGGCAACCACACAGTGATGTTTCTCTGCCTCTCTTGCTCACTCCTTTCCCTTCTCTAAAATAAAAAATTAAATCTTTAAAAAGAGAAAAGAAACCCACCATGTTCGCGCCCACCCCTCATGCCTGCCAGGCCTTTGTCGGGGGGCAGAAGGCTGGCCTTGTCAGTAGGGAGAAGCTTTGCTGCCCTTGACCCTGAGGGTAGGTAGGGAGCTGAGGGGGGTGGGAGGTGGTTCTGTGGGTTTCTGAGAATATCCATCTCAACCATATCCACCGCCCCCCTTCGGGGAAGATACCTACAGGGTAAGCTCAAGGTTCTACCCAGCTAGGTGGGTAGAACCCAGCGCTCCCTCCCTCACCTGGCCTCCGATGATCCTCCAGCTGCTTGCTGGACCACCTGGTGCTGGCATTAGAGTCCATTCAGGCAGCCAGCAATCCCCTAAACCAGGGGTGCTTCCATCTCCCCAGGGCGTGGTCTAGGTCAGAAGCTCCAGGCCTGCTGGGAAAGGCACGGGGCACCTGGCACGCAGGATACCAGCTTTCATCAGGGTTTCCCAACCTCTTTTGCAGGGGCTCTGGGTTGATAAACTGATCAAGTTTGTAGCAATCGAGGGGTCAAATCTAGAGTAGTGGTTCCCCATATTGGGGGGACCTGGCCCACCAGGGAACATTTTTCAATGGCCAGAGACCTAAATGGTTGTCAAACTGGGAGCAGGGAGAAGGGTTCCACATGCACCTTGTGGGTAGAGCTTAGGGTGCTGCTAAATATCCTGCAATGCTCAGGACAGCGCCCCTGGCCCCCCACAAAGAATTACCCAGCCCCGACTGTCAGTAGCGCCAAGACTGGAAACCCTGCCTGGGGGGTTTCTGATAGCACAGGAACCCTTGGGAAACGTGTTTAAATGCAAAATTTAAAGTCTGGACTGTGACATTCTAGTCCACAGGGTCTGGAGTGGGCGCCAGGAATCTGCATTTTTCCAGCAGCCCAGGTAATTCTAGTACAGGTGGGCCATAACCCACCCTGAGAAATGCCACTGCCTGATCTCTGAAGGCTGGTCCCTGGGCACGGTGGGCCTAACAACCTCCCCCCACCCCGGGTTGCTTTGGCACAGCCTGAGATTCTTGCTGCAACCTGGGAGGAGATTCTGTCCTAATCGACCTGGTCCCAGCATTCAGTGGGCTTGTTTTGTTCTGAGTGACTTTCATCAGGTTTGTTAACTCGCAGCGTGGGCTGTGAGCGTAGACTTTGGTCATCTGCCCTCACTTTTCTGGTGTCACAAGTCAAGCAAAACTGTAGGGGGTTGTCAACTAACTTCCTTCCTGGAAACCCGGAGGTTTATAAACAAAGGTCACTTCCAGCACGCAGAGGTCACCGTAACCACCCCCACCGATTTCACCCCCCTCCACAGCCCCATGTTATCAGTGACCCTATTTCTGATCCAAAATTCATCAAGGGGCCTTGGTCAGGGGCTTCATCAAGGAGGGCGACACCGTGGCATAATCTGTACGTACGTACCCCTTGCCATTGAGAATCCGGGCTGGTGGGTGTCCCTGTTACAGATGGGGACTTGCCAGATCTATCAGGACGCTGAGGTGGGAAAGGTCAGGGAAGGCTGCTGGGAAGCCTGGCATCAGAGCACCAAGCTGGCAAGGCGCCCGGCTCTCTGCCCTTCGGCTTCCGCAGGCAGTGCCTAGCGCCTACCTGCTAACTGCTCAGTAAGCAGCAGCCATGGTTGCTGTTGTTACATATCCTTGAGGGAAATTTCTTTCAGGCTGTGGAACTGTCCCTGCTCCCCTCGAACAGCCACTCTCTAAGGTCACTAAGGCCACAGGACCTGTAATATGCTTCCCTGGTGGCAAGAACTGGTCTCTGGAGGTTTCCATTCTGCGTGCAGGTGCTGCCCTCTGTTGGCCGCCCTATGTGCATGCAGCTTAGCTTACACACGTGGCCAGTCTCCTCCAGGGTCCATTGCTCTGGGCCTCCTCTCCTAAGGCCAGCATACTGGTCACCTTAGCTCCTAAGTAGACCTTCAGTCTGCCCACTCACCCTCGCCATCTGTCACCTGGGACCCTATCACCAGGCTCCTATCCATTATGCACCATGCAGAGATCAACCTAGAAATCAAATCGGGGTGTGTCCCTCTCTCAGGCTTGCAAACCTTTTTGTGGCTTCGCATTGCCCTTTGGGTGGACCCAAGCTCCCTGTGAGGCCCTCAGCAGTCCGGTCCCTCCTCTGTGCACCTCCCTACCCCAAACTTCATGCGGCTGGCTCCTCCCTGGCCTTGAAGTGCCAGTCCCTTCTGCTCGCTGTCCCCCGTTCCAGGCAGGCCATGGACCCTCGCCGAGGCCAGGAGCAGAGCAGGCAGACTCGGGCCCTCGGATATTTGGAAATGAGGCAGGCCATGCTACAGAGAGGTTGGGGACCTGCTTTATTGCCCAGCCCAGGAGCTGTTCACTCTGTAATCAGGGGAACAGGTGAGTGGTGGTCGAAGTTCCACGTGAGCCAGTCCTCCGCCTCCTCTTCCTCCTGGTTCTGGTGGAATCCTGGATGGCTGCCCTTTCCTTCGGGTCTCAGGAAAATGTGGTTCCACGTCCATGTCCCAGAGCTGCAGCTCTGAGCAGCTGCCAGTCCCCGTTCGTGTCCCCAGCCTCTGCACTGAGGACATAGGAATCGGGTGGGCAGGGAAGGGGCGGCCAGTAAACTTGGCCTCGGAAAGGAGTCTGCCACTGAGCAGTGATTTCCTGCCACTCCAGAGTCGCTAGACATGGATCGGGTTTCCTGTACAACCCCCGCACACCACCCCCACTCCAGCAGGGCCACGGAGGCCAGGACAGGCAGGAAGTCCAAACGGGAGACGGTGGGATGTCAAGGGGAGGCCCCGGTGGCCTGAGCTCTGCGCAACAGGCCAAGCCCAGACCAAGAAATCCAGGTGAGATGCCTCGCACTCTACCGCTGGTCCAAAAACAGCGCCCACTAAGTGGGAGGAAGGCTGATCAAATAAATAGTCAATAAATAGGCGAGATTGGCTTCTTCCTCCAGGGAGGCCAAGTGGCAGAGAGGGGACCCCAATTAGCTCTGGGACAAGGGCAAGTATCTGAGACCTCAGCCTCTGCTCTCCTGAGAGGCGAGGGCATGGGCCGGGGGTCCCGGGATCCGGCACAGCCAGTCTGGTGCTGGCCTCAGGAGCCCACAGAGCTGCCCGAACCTTGCCCACACCTGTCTCTCTTCACTCTCCCCAGCTCAGATGACCTACATGCTGCTGCGAGGGGCCCGGAAACCTGCCCTCACTGCAGCCTCCCGGAGTCCAGACGGTAGGCGGGAGCTGCCTGGGTGGGGGGAGGGGGGGCACAAAAGGGCAGAGCTGGCGACTGCTCCCCGACTCCCACCCAGGGCTTCCACTCGTCCTGGCCCCCTTCTCTGAAGGACACAGGGCCTTCCCTGGGCAGATCTCCTCTTGTCAACTCCTGGCCAGGTCTCGCTTGGGAAGGGGCTGTGGGAGTGTGAGGGCGGGATCTCTTGGCTCCAGCCAAACGCAGCTCAGGCCGGACTGGCTGGGGACAGGAGCACCTGCAGGAGCCAGGCAGGCCCTGAGGAGGGAGCACAGAGGGACCAGGATGCAGCTGTGGGTGTGGGGCAAAGGGGTCTTCAGGGACAGTCGAGCCGAGGTCATCCAGGCAGCTGGGGCACCTGAAAAGCACATCACATGAAAGAGTCATCTCCTCGCTGTGGAGACCCCCTCTGTACCCCCCCAACAACCTCTGCCCCAGTCCCCCTCTGCCATTCCTCAACCCAGTCACTGCCTCCACACTCCTGGGCCCAGACCTTCCTCTCTCAGGACAGGCTCCGCACCCACCTCTGGGCCCTCCGGGGAAGCAACTCAAGGCCTTGGTTTGCGGTCCATCCTGGTGCCCAGCACAGCGCCAGGCAGGCAGGCAGTAGGTGCTCAGCAGTTTGGGGGTTGTTTTTTGTTTTTGTTTTTGGCTAAATAAATGAACACCTGAATCCAAATGCAAACTCTTACCACAGCCCTGCCTGTTCCCTGCCTCTTTGCCAGGCCCCAGCCCCACACCTAGCCCTGGCCCCCATCCAAGCCCCGCACCTGGGCTGAAGCGGCAGCGGTCACTCCCAGAGGAAGCGCACGTACCAGATGGTCTCGTTCTTCAGCTGCGGCCCGAACAGGGGGTTCAGCTGGGCCAGGATAGCGATGAGCCAGCTGCCAAGCACAGCACACTGAGGGTGAGCCCAGACACAGCAGGAACCTACCAGGCGTGACTCATGCAAGGCGTGTGGCCACATGACCGACCCACCCCCCCAGCCAGCAGGTGGGCTGAGTCTGGGTTTTGCAGGTTTTGGTTTAGGTGAGGTCTGACTGGGTGTTCTGTGGATCTGTAAGATCCCTGAACGGAGGCTGGACCCTGGGATGAGAGAAGAGGTGAGACAGCCTCCGGGGGCCCACTGGGAGTGACCCCCAGCTGGGCCCAAATACATCCCTGGTCTGGGCCACCCCAGTCTGCATCTGGGAGCAGGACAGCGCTGGTACGAGACAGGCACTGTCAGAGTCATCCCCGTTTAGGAGCAAGATGAAGGAACTTCCCCAGTAGGATGATCCGATGACCAGAATGCCCCACTCCCACGCCTGCTGGGGACAGGACAGGGCTGTCCCTCAGGCCAGCAGGCTCTCCAGGGACCCCTGTCAGGATGCACGTGTGGGGGGATGTCAGGCCCTGTCATCACGACTTTGCCTGCCCACAGAGCAGGCCCCCAGCACCCTGGAGAGGCACGGCTCTGCACGCCACCAATGCCGGTGCCCATGGTGCCTGGTGTGGTTTGGCAGGAGGGACCCGGCCCTCCTGCCTCCGAATCCCCACAGCAGCCAGTCCCCGGCATGCCGCCCGGGGCCGCCACCCAAAACCACTGCCTGCTGATCACCGGCCTTAACCCACGTTTATGTTCTGTAATTACAACTTCTAGGCATGGCATTTGCTTACGTTGCCCCACCTTTCTGCCTGTGTGCATCTGATCGGTGGCCCAGGTTCCCTTCCCATTCGCTGAGTTGGTGTTTGTAATCACCTGCGTCCTGCTCTGTCTCCCCCCGCCCCGGTCCTAGACACCACCGTCCGTCCCGGGCTCTGGGCCTTCCGAACAGCACAGAGAAAGGGCCCTGAAGCTGCTCTGTCCAGGGAGAATTCTGAGAGTCATCATTGTTTTTAACAAGGTTTTGTTTGTTTGTTTGTTAATAGGAGGTAGAACTATTACACATTATATAAAGTAAAATTGGAACTGACTAATAGGAATAAATAGCTCACGATCTAATTTGGTAAAGCTGGTATTAACTAGGTAACAGGCACCAAATCTGAAATCAGTCATGAATTTTTTTTTTTAAATGTGGGTATTAGCCTATACATTTGAAAAATTTGGTAGCCCTGAGAATTATTCCAGTTACTTTCAAAAGACTCTGTTACTTTTTAAAATATCAGCATTTCACCCTGGCTGGTGTGGCTCAGTAGAATGAGTGCCGGCCTGCCAACCCAAAGGCCGCTGGTTCAATTCCCACTCAGGGCACATGCCTGGGTTGAGGGCTAGGTCCCCAGTAGGAGGCGTGCATGAGGCAACTGATTGATGTATCTCTCACGCATTGGTGTTTCTCTCCCTTCCTTTCTTCCACTCTCTAAATAAAATCTTCTTTAAAAAAAAATCAGCATTCCATCATGTTACCTGTCCTATCTTGATTGTTCTGAATTCAGAATACCCACCTACACCAAACTTAACCCATAAAAATGGTGCCTGAGACCCAGGAAGAGGTGAAGCCAGACAGGCCTCACATGGGCTCAAATGACCAGGACGGAGGCCTCCCTAACACCAGAACGAGGACCTGCTCCTGGGTTTGGCAGGCAGGATGATTCCAACATGGAACAACAAAACACGGAAGGACTGGGGATGGACGGAGGGCTGGGCTGCCATCTTCTGTAAAAGGGGAGGGGCTGTCCTGAATGGCAGTTTTAGAAAAGAGACCATCAAGAGGCTGAGGACCTGGAAATGGATTCCCTCACCTTGTCCAGGTTCTCAAATCCCTCAGAATGCTCTTCAATGTCCCCAGGGTCCCTTTTCAAGTTTAAAGACTGCCCGTCTGGCAGCTCTCGCTGGCGTGTGTGATAAAGACGAATTCCCAAGCGCACCGTGATTTAGCGGGTGGAGGGCACAGCCCTCAGAGATGTAGCTCAGTCCCTGCAGGTGATTCTGATGCCAGGTCAGGCATGAAAAGCACTGAGCCAGCCGCACTCGCTCATTTCACAGAGGAGCAGGCGGCAGCCTGTGGACGTCACGAAGCTCGTCCAGTGACCCCTTTAGAACCAGAACCTGGAGTTTCTGACTTCCAGCCCATCACTCTCTCTGCCACTCCAAACCGCCTCCTCTCCTGTGCTTTACAGACTCAGCCTTTCAGGAACCAAACCTGTCACGATGGGGACAGGGGTGACGGCAGGGCCAGGGCAGGGCGAGGGAGTGGAGGGAGGAAGGGAGGAGAAGACAGGCACTGGCTGATTTTGAGCTGGGAGAGGTACTTACAAGAGGTAACAGCACACAGCAGTGGCCACCAGCATGGTGATGATCACCCTGCAATGGGAGAGGGTGTCAGGTCAGGGTCACGGGTGGAACCGGTGCCCTCAGGAGGCCGGGCCAGGCTGCAGAAGGAGCTCCTGGGGCTGGCCCCTTTCCGGTCGGCCTTCCCAGCACCATCCGAGCACAGGAGGCCAAGTTGTCCTCAGAAGGAAAATAAAAATGCTCAGTGTCACGTCAAGGGGAGGCCGACCTTGACCACATCCAAGTCACACTGCGATCCACTCCGTCCATCTCCTTCCCCTAGCACCCACTGGGTCTGCATCTGAGGCAGCCATGTGGGGAAAAGACACTCACAGAAATGCATTTGCAGCAGCCCACCGTGGAGGGGTCTCTGGAATTCAAAATTCACTGGGCAAGGGGAAGGAAAACAGAGGCCCAGAAGACAGGGCAAGAAGCAGGAGACTTAGCCATTTCCCGAGGCAGAGCAAGTGTCTGGAAAGAGCACAGGGACTGGCTACCTTGTGTCTACTCGGGCGACTGGAGACAGAAGCTTACAATGCAGCAGGGAGACTTCAGTTAGACAGAAGGAAGAACTCACCAAGGTTTGCAGGAGAGCTGAGACACTAGCATGGTTTACAAGGTAAAGCTGAGGTCCTGGGCCCTGCAGATCCTGAAGGGCTCCAACGGCAACACACACATGTGCAAGAGGCCTGCAGCCGGGGTTAAACTGAACCCAAACCAGGCCCTAGGGCTTCTGACCTACCGCGCTCGAACACTGCGCCGGAGAAATTAGCACCTGATCTATTCTTTCAACATTACCGAGCACGGTGGGCCCGTCCTGTGCCGGGCACTGGGGTCTATAACAAACCCCTCTGGGGCCTGAAGGAACTTGCAAGCAAGGGGAGACAGTATTTGACAACTGGGGATAACGTGAAGCGAAAACTGGTCGCGGGTGCACCAGGTGCAGAAATTTGCTCGGGGACCGCCACAGGCCAGTGACACCTCCTAGAACATGACCCAACACCTAACCCGAGTCCCGCACTGTTGAGTTTTATATGCGCTATTTCGAGTAATCCTCACAGCAGCCTGAAAGGCGGCCATCATCATCATCCTCTCCATTTTATCTGCGAAGAAAGGGAGGCTAGAGCGAGGTCACATTCGCTCTAGGTCACAGCTGGTGCCGTGTGAACCAGCTGCACCGAGTGGCTAGCCACAGCCGTGATTGGCTGGAGGGGGTGACCCTCCCGCGTCGGTCAGTTCTCGGCCTTTCTAAAGAAGGCCTCTCTGCCTTTGCCCCTACCGCCGGCCAGTTTCCGGCCTAACGGGAGGAGAAGCGGGCGCTGGGCATCTCAGGCGCTCCGCCCGCTCGGGAGGGGTCTGCAAGGAGGCTGGGCCCGCGCGCGCGTCCCTTACCCGCGGTTGGGTCCTTTCGGCACGAACCAGGGCCCGGCGATGCCGATGAGGCCCCAGAACGTGGTGAAGATGATGACCGGGAGGGCAAAGGAGTGCGCCGTCATGGCGGGGCGCGGGACGCCCAGACCTGGGAGAAGGACCAGAGGCAGATGCTCAGGGATGTGCGGGTCCTGGCCGGGCAGTGGGTGCCGAGCATGCGCAGCAGAACGGGGCCGCCCACGGGAGCGCGCTCCGCCCTACCGATCGGCGCAAGCGCGCGCGCGTGTCCTCAGGGGCGACGGCCAGGAGCCAGGGGCTAAGGACGAGCTTTCTGGGGAGCCAGACATAGTTAGCTTTGGTGAGCTTCTCCAGTTTCCTAGTTTGGGCTAAAGTAATTAACGGGACAGAGGCAAGTGTCGAAATAAAATCTGCTTTATTCAAATAGCAAAATGCAGAGCGTCAATCGTGGTTTTATAAACCTGATTTACACATCTTTGAAACAAGAAGCGGAGAGGACATCCTGGGCCACCCCTCCCCCCTTCCTGAGTGTCCTCGGCTGACACTGGGCAGAGGACCTGGAGGAGGTACCTGAACAATCTTCTCACTGTCCTGCTAGACACGCAGGAGCTCAACCTGGGCTTGAGAGAGAAGCAATAGCTCTAGAGTATCATAGCTCTCTAACTTGCCTGGCGGCGTTGGAGGATGGGCTGAGGTCCCTCGCTCGTCCTGCCTGGCCTCTATGGCTGTCACCAACGTGCCACTCCCAATGCTGGTTGCTCCGAAGGCCAGACAAGGGGCATGCTGGGTGGCGGGAATACCAGGACTGGGAACATGGAGGTGCCCTGAAGATTACAGGTGGAGAAGGAGGGTGGAGGCTTGGCCAGGCCTCTAGGCAAAGGCAGAGCACTTGCTCCTGTTCCTCATGCTCTTTAGCTTGTTTTCTTGTGAGACAAAAAGAGGAAGCCCCTCCAATGAGGGGGCAGCCAGGCCCTCCGGCCTGAACCCCAGCTGCTCTCCTGAAACAAAACAAGGCGGGGCCTGGGTAACAGGCCTCCAGGAACGGCCTGAAGGGGCTCACCGAATTTCAGCCCTGGGGTCCTGCATGAAACATCAGTTGTCCTCTTTGCTGTGAGCTAATACAGGGGAGCCAGAGCACACCTGTGTCCCTGCAGAAACAGGTAGTGCATGATAAACAGCATTTCCCAGGGGCCTGGCTTTCTCACAGGCTGGCATCAGGGGCTTGCTCAGAGCACAGATGTGGCGAGGAAGGGTACATGCCCCTACCTGGCCTCCACCCCAGCACCTGGAGCCCCAGCTGCGCATAGGGACCCCCCACCCCCTGCCCACAGCGATGCCCACAGGACTAGACTCAGAGGCTGCATCTCCCCAGCAGAAGCTGGAAGCAATGCAGATTCCACAGCCCAGACCCCCGTGTTTGCCTCCCATACACCCACCACCTTCTTTTTCCCTTGGGAGCAAATCAAGCAGTGCTTGTTCCCGCTGCCCAGAACTCGGCAGTCTCCTATTAGCTAAGACACCCCGATTCTAGAAGCAGCCCTGGTGCAAAGCGGAGGTGATGAACGTGATCCCCCTTTCCAGAAATCATTAGTGGCGTCCCCAGTATTATATGTGGAAGTCCATCTGGCTCCCTAAGAGCTGTTGGCTAATCTCTGTGGGTTCTTCAGCCAGCTTCTTCCTCTCTACCCACACGCGCCCTGGGGTCATGTGACACCAGCTGCTCATAAGCTCAGTTAACCACCTTGGCCATAGATGCTATTGGACAAAGCGGTGGCTTTAATCCTCTTCTGAGGCACCACACTGAAATGAGGTCAAACATCCATCGGTGCTTGTGGGTCTCCGAAAGAAGGGAGGCACAGAAGTATGAGCAGTAAGTACTGACCAGCCAACAGGTTACTGCCAGAGATACGCAAAGTACCTAACTCTCACAGGCCAGTGGTGCCACACACCAGAGGAGGTGGGCAGCAGGGAGTAGAGGCCCACAGGCCTGTGTGTCACATGGCCCCTCAGAGCCAGTGTCGCCCACATCCCTCCTTCCCAGAAGTGGGACCACAGGTTGTGTCCTTCCCAGTCTTTCCAGGGAAAACCCACAGCATCAAAGGAACCTTTGTCCTTTTTCTCTCTTTTATCTGTGGGGCAAACCCTCCAGGCTTGTCCAAGTAACTGAAGTGAAAATCGCAGGAGAGCTCCGGAGGAAAGAGGTCCTTTCACCTGTGTGCTTGTTCTTCCAGCCTCTCGCTCAACATAAATCACAGATCACAAATGTTAAAGGAACAACAGAATGTTTTCTTAAAGGAAGGACTCAGCACTCGAAAACGTTTGTTCAGGGTGTTCCCTTATGTGCCAAAGAAGAAACAATCCTCAAGACTTGGCAGCAACCGAAAAAACGAACCCAGCCAGAAAGATCTATTCCCAAGCCACTGCCGTGGTCTCAGGGTCAACTGCCTACAATCTCGCTGGTCTTTGCTGTCATTGCCTCGGAGCTCTTAGCAACCCTGTCAAATCCACTGAACTCTGCCTTCAAGCACTTTTCCCACCTTTTCTTCCAACTCATAGCCTCCTGCCCAAAGCCTGAAGCACGCGTATGGAATATGATTCCAAGAATGCTCAGACACCCCATTAAAGAGATACAAGCTAGACGCAAGAAGTTGGTGAGAAATATGCCAGACGCCTTCTCTTCTTCTTTTCAGCCCTTTCTTGGGAAGAGGGATCTGGGCAGTTCCGAGCCCCCAGGCTGCCTCTCAGTGATCCCTGGACCTCTGCAAAACACCAAAGCTGTTGTGGGAAAACAGGACACTTTTCCATCACTGACCTAGGTCACCCACCCCAACATCATCCGCGAGGCCGCTTGGCAGGGGTGGTTTGGCCAGAGGAGACGGAGGGGACCCTGGAGGCTGCGCGGAGCTCTAGGCGGCTGAGTCCGCGGATAACTGCGCGGTCCGCCCAGAGGCAGCGGCTCCAGTGCGAAGGAAGAGGCGGCGGGCGGGCAAGAGGGTGAGTACTCCCCTGCAAGGCTGGCTTATCTGCAGGGATTCTGCCCTTCCCGCCCGCCTCGCGGGTGCCCAGGTCAGGGATCTACGGGAGGGCCGTGGGCCGCCCCAGCACCGTTCCAGGCCAACCCTCCCCGATTCCTTGGGCTTCAAGGCCCTGCTTTCGGTGGCCTGTGCTGACCCTGCCAGTGGCTCCAAGCCACCCCCTCCCCCGGCGGACCGGCTTAAAGAAGCCGCAAGCCGCGACCGCCTGGGCAACTGGGGACCCGAGAGGGAGGGCTCCCCGGCGGGGATGGAGTGCGCGCCTCTCCCACGTCTGGGGGCGTTAGCTTTGTAGGATCCTGGGGACAGGTGCAGCACTTGACCGCAGTCGCTTAGCCCGAGGCGCCGCGGCATCGCGGGAAGCACAGTGGGGCTTAAGTCTGCGGCTCTCAGAGCTGCTATTGGCTCCCGCAATGCGGGGTCCTGATTGGACGCCGAGCCACTCGCTCTCTGTTCTTCCCGCCTTCCTGGAGCTTGATGGTTACCAGGTAACGTCCCGGAGACGCTCTCCCAGACCCTGCAGTAAGGGCTAAGCGCTCTGGTTGGGCTACGAGATTTCCGGTTCCTGCTCCCGTTTCCTTTGCATTTTTAGGGCCAATGTCAACCTTGAAGTTTCCAGGTTTTATTACATCGAGGGCAATACTTTTTCTTACATTCATTCAAAAACCATCATCGGCTGCCTACCATGTGCCAGGTTTGGGAATACATAGTTGAATGACAAAAATCTTATAGTCTATTGGGGAAACAGGCCAGAAACAGATAATTACAAAATAAAGAGACAAATGCAATGAAAAAAGGTAAGCAGAAGACCCTATTAAAGCACGCTTCGACGCCTTAGAGCGTGGTGATGAGGAGCTATGGTGTGGTTAGCCAAGAATGCCTGAGGAAGGGGCCTGCTGGGAATTAAAACGCCGGTAGGAATTAGCCAAGTAAAAGAGGTGCTATGGATGGATTTGTCTCCTTCCCCATTCATACGTTAAAGCTCTAACCCCAATGTGACTTATGCAGATGTAGGACCTGTGGCAACTCATTAAATTTAAACAGGTCGTGAGGGTGGGGCTATACCGATGGCATTAGAGCCCTTCTAGGAAGAGACACCAGAGAGCTGCTCTCTTCGTCACGTGAGGAAATAGTGAGAAGACAGCTGTCTGTAAGCCAGGAACAGAGTCCTTACTAGACCCGGACAATGCTGGCACCTTGTTCTCAAACTTCCAGTCTCCATAACTATGAGAAGGTTAATTTTTGTTGTTTAAAGTCACCTGGCCTTGGTGCGTTGTTATGGGAGCCCAAGCCAGCGAAGACAGGAGAGGAGGAAAGCTGTGGCCAGGAAGGCCAACTGGGCATCAGAAACAGCCTGAGCAAAGCCAGAGAGGGGAGTGCATGGTGCGTGTGTGGACAGCATGTAGGGCAGGAAGTTACGGCAAATGACGCTGAGGAGATGGATACACCGGGCTGGATGTGGAAGGCATTCCGGCTACATTAGGAGTTTTAAGTGCGTTTCAAGCTGGTGAACGGTGTAGGCAAATTTGCACTTGAGTTGGATCAGTCCTATTGCAGAGTAGAAGGTGAATTTAGAGAGAAGACTAGAAGAGAGAAGACCGAACTCTGTAAATATATACTTGCTCTGCTTTCTTCTCTCCCGTTCTTTAAAGTTATATAAAGTAATAATTATAACAACGCATCATTTAGTTGTTTATACATGGGTGTAATGTGTATAATAATGATAGTGCGAATAATGAACACTATCATGCAGAAATCTTAAGTGTGCAACTCGATGTATTTTGACATGTGTACCACGCAGCCACCACATGGATCCGATCCAGTAATTTCCAGGACTCCAGAAAGCTCCGCCGTGGCGCTCTCAGCACTCACACTTACAGGTAAAACTACTGCAAGTGAAGAAGCCGTTATTGTCAAGGTCCCAATACAACTAACTTTAGGAAGCAGGCGTGGTTGGCAGGGGGTACCGGAGGGTGAGGCGAGAACGTGTTCTATCTCTAGACCTTGGCAGTAGTTACCCGGATTTTTAAAATAATTATTCATTAAATTGTACCTTTATGTTTTGTGCAATTGTAGGCATGTGTGTTTTAAGTCACAATTCAAAATTGTAAGTAAAAATAAAACATAGTTTTTAAAAAATTGTATTAATATGTATTGCCATACTGATTGTTAAATATTTGGGTATCACCCCTGTGTAGGTCCCAAGTGACCGTTTTCCATTATTTAACCCTGCCCGCACTAGCCGTGTCTGGCAGCAGAGACCTGCAGAATTCATATTCACCAGGTCCCCAGGAGACAGCCCAGGGTGCAGACCCACCCTTCCCCCAGCTCCCACCACGCAGACTCGAACTTGAGCTTGCTGCCAGTGTTTATTTGGGAAATGCTGGCACCAGGCATGGAGTGGATGAGTGGGCAGGGGAACGGGGGTCACCGTCATTGAGCCTGGTGATCACGTGGGGTTCGGGGCAGCCTCATCCAGCAGGAGCCATTAGCGCTCTGAGAAATCACCTCCTGGATGTTACGTGAGAGGGAGATGTGTCACCAGAAGAGGCAGAGTGGTCCGGCCGGGAGGGGAAGGGGCTGGAGAGGGCAGCCCGAATAAGCTGCAGAAGAGGAAGCAACAGCCGCCAGGGAAGAGCACGGAGCAAAAGCGAGCTCTCGCCCTGCGCTCTGGCCAGGTGGCATCGGTGGCAGTGGCCTGCCATTGTTTCTCCTCTGCCACCCAGCATGACTCCTGGCATGTCCGCTCGCAGGGCCCTAGCCCCAGGGGCCACCTGCTGCCACACTTCTCCAGGGGGGCATTCTGCCAGGGAAGACCACCCACCCCACCACTCTCCTCAGCCCTGAGCAAAGCCTCGGTTCTCCCCCATCCCACGCTGGATGCCCCTGGCATCCCCTCTCCCCTCCCCAGTACTGTCTACTGAGCTTCAGCAGCCTCCAAACTTCTAGGCCTCCAAACACCCCATATGCACCCTCACAAATACTAGTCAGGCACAGCTCAGGTCTCACCTCCTCCAGGAAGCCTCCCCTGACCCGTCCTGTCTACCTGACCTCCCCGTTGCAGCACCAAGTTCACATCCTGTGGGTGCTGCTTGCTTGTCAGTGAGCCAGAGACTGTCTCCCACCCCCACCTGTTCTGGTGGGGGGTCTGCCCTTGGCTGCCAGGTTTGGGGTGCCCGGAGCTCTCCATGCTTGTGTCCCTGAATCCACGCAGAGCCCCGTGAGGCAGAGCTGGGCACACGTGGGCCCTTGGCAAAGGCCTGTTGACCTTGATCAGACAGGGGTGACACAGCACAGGGCAGACACCTTCACCTGGAGACCACCAAGCTGTTTCAGCTCACCCTCTACATGTCATCTGCAGGGAAAGGTCCCTCCACGGCCTGTGTCCCTCACAGCCCTGGCTCAGCACACACAGCAGACAGGACCAGCGCCCCCAGCCAATCGGGGATCACGCTAAGCAGCATCCCAAGGACACCGGGCAGGGAGGGGTCAGTGTGGACAGATGAGGGAAGGTGCTTCCTTAGGGCAGTAGCTTTGCCTAGGGTGGGCAAGACCCTCTCCGTTCCTCAGCGCCAGCCCGGCCATGGCTTTGGGGGACCAGACAGGACCCAGAAAGCCTACACCTCACCCTGACAGTCGGCAAGGGAGCAGCTGAAGGTCCCCCCTTGGCAGACATTGGGAAAACAGGAACATGTGGTCAGAGCCCCCCACACCCTACTCCCTTCCCCACTCTCGGCAACCAGCCCTCCACCCCCGCCCCGTCCCAGCCCCGGAGCCTGGCCCTTACCAGCGGGTACAGTTCTGGGTGAGCACAGTCCCTGGGGGCAGCTCCTGGGTCTGCTCTTCGAGAGTCAAGGTGAGGCCCCAGGGCAGAGAGAGCTGGGTGCCGGGGCACACAGCGGGGGGCACGCAAGTGTCGTTGTGCAGCAGCTGGGGCAGCGTGCACTCCGGTCACTCTAGGACCACTGCCTCTCTCCACCCCCCTCCCCGAGGGGGTCAGGGCACAGCACCCACACTCACCTGCCCTCCAGGGCAGCCACAGCCAAGCTGGCACGGCTCCTGCACACAGAGGGCGCCAGGCCCAAGATGTGAGCAGAGGCGCAGCACGAGGTGGCACAGGCACTGAGCACCTGGGTGGGGGGACACTCTAGTCACAGGGGAGCATACAGATTATGAGGTGGAGTCTCAGGGAGGTTGCTACCTCCAACCTGCCACCTGCCACCTGGGACGGGGTTTGGGCTCAGCGGCCCTGGAGGGAAGGACAGGCCCCACGGCCCGGACGCTCACCGGGGCAGGGCTGCAGGTTGCACTCCTGCCGCTGCTGTGCGTCCTGGGCCTGGCAGGGCGCCCCCCTGGGACTCTCCTTGCAGCTCCGATGGCGCTCCCTGTTGCCCCCACCACAGGGAGCCGAGCAGTGGCTCCAGGCTGACCATGGCCCAAGGCCTGGACACTCACGGTGCGGGCACACCAGAGACCCGTTGGCTGACACAGGTGCTGTGGACAGAGGTGTGCAGAAAGGGCTCAGCGGCCGAGTCTCGGTGAACAGCGCCTCAGTCCCCAGCAACGCCCACCGCCCTGAGGTGCCTGCCCGGAGCCTCCCATCCCCCGCATGCTCCCGCACAGCCACTGGTGGACAGCATACCAGCTTTCGCAGTCCACCTGCACTACCTCGGCTGGGGCAGCACCCGGGAGGCGCTGGGGCTGGGCAGGCCGCAGCGGCAGGAGGAGACGGGCACCCAGCGCCTGTCCTGTGCTAGATGGCCGGGAGGGCAGCGGCAGCCTGGGGGAGGTGGAGGACAAGCAGGACTCGGTGCTCGAGCTGGCGCCCATGGCAGATCCCTCCGGCTGCCAGATGGAGTCCAAAGCCTCAGGCTGGCACCGAGCACCCTTCCTCCTGCGGCCCCACATGGCCTGGTCTCCACACTACCTCCCATTGCCGCACTAGCCTCAGCCTATCTTGACCCAGGTCACTCTGGGCAGCACCCCCAGCTGGTCGCAAAAGTGACCTTTGCTGCAGCAGTCCACCCCACCCCCAGGTCACATGTTCTCAGGGGGGCAAGAGGGAGGGAAGCAGGCCTGGGTTCCCCAGAGTTCCCAGGCCGGGCTGTGGGTGTCGCCTGGCCACCTGGGCGGCACGGCCCCTGCAGACACTGCACACGGTCCCAGAGGTCGGCACAGCTTCGAGGATACTGGTTGGCACAGTTGGGGGTGGACTCGGTGTCCCAGGCCTCACAGCTCTCCCCTGAGGACCAGAAGGTAGGACGTCCTGGGTCCCCAAGGGCAGCACCCTGCCTCCCAGGGGCTGAGGCAACATCCCCTTCAGAGGCCATCTCGTGTGTTGCAGTCCCCATCCCCTCCTCCAGAGGCTGCGGCGGCAGGGGTTACCTGGGCAGGGCCCCGGGTTGCAGCTCTCGGTCTGAGCCCATGGTCCCCAGCAGCCTCCTCCAGGGGGGTCCGCTGCCTCTTTCCAGCGCAGCTGGAACCCCCCACCGCAGGGCACCTCGCAGGAGCTCCAGGGTCCCCGTGGGCTCCACTGGCACCAGTCTGGGAAGATAAAATGGAAGTCAGTGCCCAGGGCCCACCCCCTCTGCCTCCTGTTCCCACCCTGTAGCCAGCTCACTGTCCCGCCACCGAAATGAACATGGCCCAGCCTTGCCCGGCCAGGCCCCTCCCCATTACCAAGGCAGGCTCCAGGGTCCGGGCAGAGGTGCTGCTGGCTGAGCGGCACAGTGCAGAGGTCTGGGTTCCCAGCCCACGGCCTGCCTGTCTCAGGGTCCAAACAGGCGGTGGTGGTGCTGCTCCGAAGCCAGCAGGGGGGCTGAGGTTGGGGAGAGGCTGGCTGAGTCCTGGGGCTACGGCTCCTCTAGGACAGTCCTGGAGGCAGTGGCCAGGATGCTGAGGGGCAGGCAGGGCCCACAGGGTGACCACTCGGACCAGCCACTCAGAGGCAGAAGACCTAGGATGGGCAGCATGTGGGCACCTTAGCAGTGACCTTCCCCAAACCCAGAGACCCCTCTGCCCCCGTGCAGAGGGAGGGAGGTGCTTGGGTTACAACCAGGAAGGCTGACGGAGGGGTGTGGGGGGGCAGGGTAGGGTGACCCACCACGCTGGCTTGTTTGGGATAGTCCCAGTCCTATCACTGAGAGTTCCAGGTCCCAGAAACACCCCCGGTCCCCAGCAAATGGGGACAGTAGGTCTCGCTGGCCCAGACTTACCTTGGCAGCCCCCACTGGTGCACTGCAGCTCCCCACGCTGGCATTTGCTGTGGGAGGGGGCGGTCAGGTGGGGGCTCTGGGAGGCAGGGCCCGGCGCAATGCAGCAGGTGAGGCAGGGGGCTCCAGTAGGGGTGACCTGAGCTCTGGGCGCACTGGGAGCTAAATGAAGCAGGGCTGAGCCCCTGAGGCTGAGCTTGGCCTTCTCGGCAGGGTGCCCGGCCACCTCCCTAAGCCTCTCCCTTCTGACGCTGCCTCCCCTGCCCCATCGCTCACCACTCTTTGCAGCCCAGTCGTAGACAGTCCCCAGGGCCAAGGTCACCCTGGCGCCTTCTCCTGAGCTGTGCTCGGAGAAGCGGCCCCCAGCCTGCTCCAGCAGTCCCTGCGTGAAAGGAAACACAAGGCCTGTGTGACCATCACCTATGTGTCCTATGGCCAGCACCTCGCCCGGCCCACGTCTCTGAGCGAGGATGGGCAAAGGGCCATGGCCAGTGTGAGCGGCTGTGAAGAGGCACAAGTGCGGAAGGTCTGAAGCAGAGGCGTCACTGTGGGGGGCGTGGAGGGGAGGAGGTCTGGGAGTGTGGACCGAGGGCCTCCTTCTGGGAGTCTCCACAGCCTCCCCACTCACCTCGGGCAGTAGCAGCCAGGCTGGTCCTGGCAGAGGTCACGGCTCAGGTGTGTGGGACAGAGCCCAACACAGGGGGACCTCAAAGGGAGGCGTGCAGCCGTCCTCTGGCAGGGGAGGGAGGAGGCAGACACGCTGCTGGGAGGCAGAGCAGAGACACCTTCCATCCCCCGAATCTGTCGAGCTCCTTGGAGTTGCCAGGTAAGAGTGCAACACTGTCCCCTGCTGCATGTAAGACAGGCCACTGTCACCCATCCAGCCCCCCCTCAGTCCTGTGGGTGCCTCCAGGGAAGGGGCCAGGCGGTGGGCAGAGCTCAGAAGTTGCATGGAGGGTGGGGCTGTGGGGCGTTAGGGGCCTGGCAGGTGCTCCAGGGACCAGCAGGTGAAGGACAGAGGGGCAGCGATGGGAGCAGGTACAATGGGAGGTGGCAAGACCCGCTGCAAGTGGACCAAGCCACAGCTGGGCCAGTCGCGGTGAAGTCCGGGCGAAGACTCCGAAGTGGGGTGGGGAGGAGCAGCTCTGATGCGAGAGTAGCTGAGGGTGCGGCAGGGCTGCCAAAGGCAGGGGTCAGCGTGGGCCCCAAGGTCAGGGCAAGTGCTCTGAGGTCCTGGGGACTCGAAGGTGTGTCCCACAGGGAGCTGGAAGTCCCGGTGGGGCCCCTGGGAGGCCCTGCAGGGCTCGGCTGCCTGGCTTCTCACTCCTGGGGACCTCACCAGAGCAGTTGTTGACGAGGCATGGCTGGAAGTGGCCATCCAGTTGCGTGCAGGGGGCGCCCACCCCTGTCCCTCCAGACGCGGGTCTCCGGTGGCGGTAGCACTGCTGCACCTGCACCTGCACCTGCACCTGGCACGAACATCCCGTCCAGCGGCTCCAGCTGCTCCACACGCAGTCCTCTAGGGACCAAGGTCGGGTGTCGCTCAGGGGCCTCTCTGGGCTCCCCTGGCCTCTCTTGCACCCACCCCCACCTCACCCAAGCCTCGGCCAACACCCTCTGCAGGGAAAGGTGAAAGGACGCCAAGAATTCAGAAAGGTCCTGGCTGGGTTTCCTGCCACTCAACTGCAAGGGTCCCATCTCAAAGGGCTTTAAAGGAAGAACAGGTAGCAAGAGGAAAGGAACTCAGCAATATATTAGGGAGGAACAGATATAGATGCATTTCAGGGGGATACTCAGGGGTTTAGGGAAATGTATACTATTCCCTAAACCTTCCCAGGTAGGAAAATGGGATGGGCTCACCTCCTGGGCACACTTACCCATGCAGGGCCCCAGGTAGCAGCCCTGGGTGTCCGGGAGCAGGAAGGTGCCATTGCAGGCGGGGTCAGCCTCGGCCAGTGGGCAGGGGCAGGCCCCAGAGCGGGAGGCCAGGCCTAGGCCACAGCTTCGGGAGCAGGGCCCCCACGGGCCCCAGGAGCAGGTCTCCAGCGGCCCCCCACGAGGCTGCTGCCCACAGCGCCAGGTCTGGGTGTCGGGACGCAGGCATGAGGGCCCCCCATGGGGAGCATCTGAAGCCTCGCAGACCGAGGTGCGAACCTGGTTCCCACCTCCCAGGAGACAGAACAGCTGTACGAGGGGGACCACAGTGTCCAGGCCCCAGGCACTGAGGGAGAACACAGGGGAGGTCAGAGGAACTGCGGGGAGCATAGGCCCGGGGGCTGGTCAGGCGGGGACTTCATGGCACAGAGTGGTGGAAGCTGAGATGGGAGAGAGACACAGGACACAGAGCAAGCAAACAACCAGCCAGGCAAGAGGCTGGTGGGGTGGGGAGAGGCAGGGACCCGATGAAACTCCAGACCTGCGCACTTGGCATCGTCACACAGCACGCCGTCCGGGGTGCAGGAGCTGAGGGAGGAGTCAGACTCAGGGACGCTCCTGCCGTCTAGTAGGCCAGCACAGGCCACCCTGCCCCTGGGCTTACCTCTGCTGGCACTCGCCCTGCCACCAGCTGTCCCCCAGGGCACAAGGGTGGCCCCTGTGCAGGCACCGGGGCTGACAGCAGGGCTGGCTCTGGGACTGCTCCTCCCGACACTTGGACATCCATGAGCCGGATGTGGAGGACCTGGGTGGGGCCCGGGCAGAGGAGGTGAGACCTGGCCCAGGGTGGGCATAAAGGTGGCTAAAGTCAGGCAAGGGTGACCAGGGATAGAAGCTGGGGGCCAGGGCACTGGGTGGGTGCAAAGCCACTGATGGGGGCGGGGTCCAGGAACACTGTGCCAGAGAAGGAGCAGGGGACCCGTGGTGGGGAGAGGGGATGCTAGCCAGCCCAGCCCCGAACCGGAATCGGCTCTGCTGCCCCCCACGCCCACAGGAGCGGCTGCAGGGGCTCCAGGTGGACCAGCCGCTCCAGGCACAGTGGGCGGGCAGTGGGCAGGGCTGAGCCTCGCAGGAGGTCAGCCTGGCATGAGCAGTTGCCGCAGGCGTCCTGGTGCAGGCTCCCCGGGGCCCAGCTGTGGGTGTCCATGCACTTGCAGTGCCCAACTGGCATGCAGCCGCCGTCCTGCTCCAGCGAGCCGGTTGGAGGCACCCCGGGCCCTGCCACCTCCCAGCCGAGCCGCCCTGCGGTACCCTCGGCACAGCAGTAGCCTGGCTGGCAGGCCTGGTCCTCCTGACACATGATCCCCTGCTGCAGGTCTGAGCAGCAGTGGGGGCAGCAGTTGGCACAGCCGGCCACCTCCATGCCTGCTGGGCAGCGGCCTCTGAGCAGAAGTGGGGGCCAGGGTTAGGCAGGCCCTGAGCCCCAGGGAGCGCCCTCAGCTCCGTGAAGCTGTGCGCCCATCCTTCTCCCCGGGCTGGTGCCCAGGGAAACAAGGGACACTGGGACTCTGGGTCTGGGGTGTTCTGAGTGGCAGAATCCCTCTTGCTTAGCCTGATTCCCAATAAAAACCACGAAGGAGCCGTATACACTGTCACCTATATGTATGGCTCCTATATCTCTGTTCATCCGGGGGACAGAGAGAATGTCAGTGTGTGTGTGTGGGGGGGGGGGTGTCCTGATAGAGATGGTGGGCCCCAGAGAAACCAGGGTCCACAGGCCAGTGAGCTCGGAAGGAGCGATGGCAGACGGAGCTGAAGCTTGGGGTGGGGAGCAGGGGTTACAGCCTGTCCGGCTTGGTCAGTCCACATCCCAGGTACTGTCACGCTGAAACCCTCCGACAGGAACTGGAAGGACTGCCCCAGGCACAC
>PVKU01008709.1:18691-70580 GCA_004027475.1 Anoura caudifer | reverse complement strand
GGTACTGATTCATTGCCATTTTTGTTCCTGTGTTCCTCTCCCTCTCTTTCTCCTTTCCTTCCTTTCCTTAAAACAGTCCCTTCAGCATCTCTTGCAGAACTGGTTTGGTAGAGGTGTATTCCTTGAGACTTCTTTTGCCTGGGAAGCTCCTTAGTTGGCCTTCTATCTTGACTGAAAGGCTTGCTGGATAAAGTAGTCTTGGTTGCAGGCCTTTGATTCTCATTACTTGAAATATTTCTTGCCATTCTCTTCCAGCATGGAGCGTTCCCATTGAGAAGTCAGCTGCCAGCCTTATCGGAGCTCCCTTGTATGTTACTTCCTTTTTCTCCCTTGCTGCCTTTAAGATTATCTGTTTGTCCTAGAATTTTGTGATTTTAATTATGACGTGTCTTGAAGTGGGCCTCTTTGGGTTCCTCTTGATTGGGACTCTCTGTGTTTCCTATGTGAAAAAGTCTTATGTGACTTTTTCTCTCATCAAATTAGGGAAGTTTTCCATCATTACTTTTTCAAATAGGGTTTCTATCCCTTGCTCTTCTGCTTCTCCTTCTGGATTCCCTATTGTACGGATATTATTACATTTCATATTGTCTTGCATTTCTCTTAATCCCTCTTCATTCTTTCTGAGCCTCTTTTCCTTTTCTTGCTCTTTCTGGCTGTTTTTTTCTACTTTGTCCTCCAACTTGCTGATCCGATCTTCTACTTCATCGATTCTGCTTTTCATTCCTTCCACTGTGTTCTTCAGTTCAGAAATTGTGTTCTTCATTTCCTCTTGGTCCTTGTTGATAGTTTCTATTTCCTTTTTCATGTTGATAATAGTTTTCAGCAAGTTCATTGTAGCTTCTCTGTAGTTTCTCGTAGCTCATTGAGAGCTCATGGAGCTTCCTGACAACCATTGTTTTGAACTCAAAATCTGATAGTTGAGTTGCCTCTGTTTCATGTATCATTCTTTCTGGGGCTTCCTCCTTTCCTTTCATATGGGGATTATTTCTTTGTGTTCCCATTGTTTTTGAGGTTCTTCTTGTTAGCCTTAGCTTCTTAAATTGGTCTGTTCTGGCTCCCTGTGTTTATGGTGTGAACTTCTGTGGTAGAATACCTGTGAGATTCAGTGGTGCTGTCTCCTTCAGGTATCCTGGTGTTCACAGGTTCCACTGTCTTATCTGTTGAAATGCCCCCTCCTTGGGACCAACTGTGGTTTTTTCACAGTTCCAGAGTTTTTTTTGTTTGTTTGTTCTGTTTTGTTTTTGTCTCACTCGTGGGTATTTAAAAAGAGAAAAGAGGAAAAAAATGGAAAGACAAGAAGAGAAGAAAGAAAAAAGAGGAAGGAAGAAGCGATTAAATTGGAAAGAAAGGAAGAAGGAATAAAACAAGAAAGAAGTAATGAGAAGCAAAGGGTGCTGAGGGGTAAGAAAAGATTAAAATAATGAAAAAATAATAGAAAAAAATTAAAATAAAAAAAGAAAAGAAATAAAAAGCAAAAAAGCAAAAAAAAAAATAAGATAAAAAACAACTCTTGCAGTTTTCAGTCTTGCCAAGCTGGTGTTTCTGTTCTTGCTGGCTGCAATGGCCTAGGGGTGACAGTATCGCTTTTCTCCCTTTTCAGCACTCAATTATCTTTGCACTACCGTCCTCAGAGCTAGTTGTGGGCCTCTCTGCCCAGGGCCTCAGGTGTACGTTCTGAGGAAGCATGTGCCTACCCCATTTGCACGCAGGTGCCTATGATCTCAGCCACCTGCGGTCACACACGGGTGCCAATCCTCGTGCAATCATCCCCACTGGTGGGCTCAGACAGTCGTGCAAGCTCAGGCATGCAGCCGTCCCCCAGGCACCAGTAGCCAACAGTCCCGCGAGCTCAGGTGCATGGCTGTCCCAATGGCACCGGGAGTCGTTGGCCCCGCAAGCTCAGGTAAGCAGCCATCCTGCGGGTGCCGGTGCCGGAGCCGAAGGTCTCACGAGCTCAGGCGCACGGCTGTCCCAATGGCGCCAGGAGTCGTAGGTCCCACAAGCTCCTTATTTTTCGTTTTCATAATTGTGTGATCAACTTGGGGGTAATTTTTGTATATGTTTTGAGATACGAGGGTAGGCTAATTTTTTAGGGGAGAGGGACTTGGCTATTCAGTCGTTCCAGTAGCACTTGTCAAAGAGACTTTCTTTTCTCTGTGCAATTGCCTTAGTATATTTGGTGGAAATCAATTAATCATATATCTCTAGATCTGTTTTGGGATTATTTATTGTGTTCCATTAAGCTACGTATGTATCTTTATGCCAGTATCACACCACTTTGATTATGATATCTTCATAATGAAGAAGACCTTCCATTTTATTATTCTTTTTAAAAATCATTTAGACAAAACTAGGCCCTTTGCAATTTTGTAAAAAAAAAAAAAGTAAAGAAAAAAGAAAACATTAGAATGAAAATGCAAATCCCTACAAAAAAATCCTGCAGAGGTTTTGATTGGGATTGTGTTGAATTTCTACATCAATTTGGAAAGAAATAACATCTAAACCACACTGGGCCTCCTGATTCATGAATATACCTTTCAGTGCATCTTTCTACTTACTTACATCTTCTTTAATTTCACTAGTCATGCTTTGTAATTTTCAGTCTGTAGAAAAGTTTTACACATCTTTTTCAATTTTATCCGAACATATCATCTTCCTGATACTGTGGCAAATATTTTTAATTTCAATTTTCAATAGTTTGTTTCCAGGATATACATAATTTTTTATGCATTTACCTTGTATCCCATAACTTTACTGAATTTAAAATTTCTTACTAGCTCTAAAGCTTTTGTGTAGATTCCTTAGGATTTTGTGGATGATCATATCTTCTGCAATAAAGGTAGGTTTCTGTCTTCCTTTCCAATCTGTATGCCTTTTCTCTTTCTCAAGTTGTTCTGCTAGCTAGACTTCGGTATAGGGCTGAACAGAAGTGCTGAGAGTGGACCTCAATGCCTTATTCCCGATCTTAGGGGGGGGAAGCATTTAGTGTGTTACTATTATGATACCAGTAGCTTTTTCATGGGTGCCCTTTATATGGTTGAGGAGCTTCCCTTCTAATCCTGATCTGATGAAAGTTTATATCATGTCTGGGTATTCAATTTTGTCTAATGCCTTTTTGGTGTTTACTGAAATAATATAAATTTTCTTTATCAGGCCATCAAAATGGTAAATAACATTGGTTATTTTTACTAACCCAAATTGGTTATAGCAATTGATCATGATACAATATGCATTTTTTATATTTTGTTGAATTCAATTTTCTAATATCTCAAGAAGTTTAGTATCCATGTTCACTAAAGAAACTGGTCTGTAGATTTATTGTGACGTCTTTGTTAACTTTCATTACCCTCATAGAAAAAAACAGAGAAGTACTTCTGCCTCCTCTACTCTCTGGAAGAGTAACATAGAGTTGGTATTACTGCTTCCATTTTGTTAGAAGCTCTCTTTGTGGGTAGGATTTTAATAACAAATCCAACTTCTTTAATAGATATAAGGTATATCTTACCTATTTTTAATAAGCTTTGGTATTTTGTATCTTTCAAGGAATTAGCACATTTTATCTAGGTTGTTAAATTTATAAGCATAAAGTTATTAATATATTATCCCCCTATTAGCCTCTTAATGACTGTAAGGACTGTGTGACATTCCTTCTCTTATGACTTCTCTGTTTCCTGATTTATCTTTTAGATTTATAAAACTTACATTTCCATTGCATGTCTTAGACAGGCTCATTATGCATACCTCTGTGGTATTTTCATTTTATTTTTATTAGTTGCTTTAGGGTTTATAGTATCACACTCTACTTTTAAGAAATATTATTAAAAATTCAAGTAATATTAATAAAACTTTAAAATTATATCAATAAAACTTCATGTATAGCATGTAAGCCTTACAAATGTGAACTTCCAATTCCATTTGCTATTGAATAAAGGTGGACAAGTAAAAGAATAAACTCTGGAATTAAAAGTTGCTGCTAAAAAGAGAAAGTATACTCACTTATCTTGGCACAATAACAATATTAAGTTAGGGATACTGATGGAGAATTCTGAGAGACTGGAGATTCCGGATATGCATGTTCTTAAGTGCATCAATAGTGCATCAATAGGAACAGGTGGTGAGAACAGTAAATTCAACAAGAGCTACAAAAGTGCCCTATAACTGTTCAAGTGTCATACAAAACACAAGCTGTTACTTTATTCTAATGGAAAAACACAAATTACTTAACGTTAATATTACCTTTTGGTTAAATGGTTTGGGTATGACTTTCCTAATTACTAGTTTGCAGGAAGGTAGATAATTTCTTAAAAGGGGGCCTTTAAAAAAAGGTGTGTCCCTCCACCATTTTATAAGAGCTAATCTTTTCCTTCCTTCGAAGATCTGAAGTTGAATGATGGGGGTCACAGATATTGATAAAGTGTAGTTGAAGGCCATAGAAAGGTGATGCCCTTTTTGATGGGAATTCTGACTACAGATCAGTATTTGTCAAACCTACCATACACTGAACCATTTCATGGACTTGATAAGACACAGACTGCAAGGTAACACAGAGATTCTAATTCAATAGTCTAGGGTGGGTCTTAAGAATTCATACTTCTACATAGTTGTCAGGAGATGCTAATGCTCTTGGTTTAGAGACTGTACTTTGAGAAACACTGCCATAGAGAAGGCCACGGCAGAGAAAGGAATGAAAGGTAATACCTCTCTAGCAGATATCTTAAATCTTAGATGTTCTGAAGTCATAGAAGCTCTGTATATGTGTATGTACACATACTTTAAGAGAGTGCATGTCTTCAATTTTCAAAGGTGTCAGTGATCCAAAAAAGGTTAAAAACCAGCTGTTGGCAAACTATTTTTTTAAAAAAATAGGCTTTATTAGAAATTTTCCTATATTGTTGAAGAACTACCTGATATAAAAACTTAAACAGCCATTTAGAGTTAATATTCAGAATGTCAGGATAAATTGAAATGTATGGCTAATACAAACAGTGGCTTTACAAGGCATACTATTAACATAATTTGTAAAGAAGCAATACAGTCTATTAATTTCTATGAAACAATAATTCCCTTAGTGATTATTTACAAGATGAAATCATTTGACATTGTGTCTTCTCAATTTTTGTTGCATATTTTAAATTATTAAAGCTTTAATTTGAATATGTAAAAATAATATTTTACAATATAAGTTTTCTCTAATAACAAACAAATTGTAAGTACTGCAACTTTTTACAAAAACTGTTCAGTATATCACCAGATACCATCAATGATAAGTCATAATTCTCTCTAGGAAAATCTCTACTTTAATCATGTCAAAAGAGTAAAGAAAATAAAAGCTTCTGAGCAGCTAAAGAAAACAGCATTAAAATGAAAAGAGAACCAACCATAAGGGAAAACATATTTGCCAATGATACCTCAGACAAAGGTTTGATCTCCAAAATATATAAAGAACCCACATGACTTCACTCTAGAAAGACAAAAAAGCACAATTAAAAAATGGGCAAAGGACATGAACAGACACTTCTCCAAGGAGGACATACAAAGGGTCCAGAGATACATGAAAAGATGCTCAGCATCACTAGCCATCAGAGAGATGCAAATTAAAACCACAATGAGATACCACTTCACACCAGTCAGAATGGCCATCATAAACAAATCAACAAACAAGTGTTGGAGAGGAAGCGGAGAAAAGGGAACCCTAGTGCACTCTTGGTAGGAATGCGGATTGGTATAGCCACTGTGGAAAGCAGTATGGAATTTCCTCAGAAAACTAAAAATGGAAAGGCCTTTTAACCTGGCTATTTCACTGTTGGGATTATACCCTAAGAGTCCTGAAACTCCAATTCAAAAGACCCTATGTACCCCAGTGTTCATAGCAGCACAATTCACAATAGCCAAGTGCTGGAAGCAACCTAAGTGCCCATCAGCAAATGAGTGGATCAAAAAACTATGGTGCATTTACACAATAGGATACTATGTAGCAGAAAGAAAGAGCTCCTACCCTTCATGAGAGCAGGGATGGAACTGGAGAGTATTATGCTAAGTGAAATAAGCCAGGTGGTGAGGGACAAATACCATATGATCTCGCCTGTAAGTGGGACCTAATCAACAAAACAAAAAAGCAATCAAAATATAAACAGAGACATTGAAATTAAGAACAAACTGATAGTAACCAGAGGGGAGAAAGGAGGGGATAATGGGGGGGAGGGTTTTCAGGAACATGTACAAAGGACACATGGACAAAACCAAAGAGGGGTAGGATTAAGGGTGGGGAGTAGGAATGGCTAGGGTGCGGGGGGTGGTGGTGGGGAAAATGGAGACAACTGTACTTGAACAACAATTAGGTAAAAAAATACTATTGGGGGAAAAAAGTCTTAAATTTGACCATAAAAAAACCCAAACAAACAAAAAAGAAAATATCAGGTACTAGGGAGAGGAAGATGGTGGCACGGTAGGAAGGAGCACATTTCACTTCCCCGTCCACATGGGAGAAAATCCTGGCCAATTTACATCGGAACAGAGCAAACAGCCATCAGAAACACAGCATATTTGAAAACAGGAGATCAAAAATTGTAGTGGACATTGGAAAACCAGACAGTAAGGAGAGTATTTCAGAACAGTAAGAGCCCAAGTGGCAGCGCGGACACAAGGGCTGGGACTCAGGCCCCGGCCGGCGCTCTCCAGGCTCACCACAAGATTAGGGAGGGAGCTGGGTCAACTGCTCCCTCCCCAGCCAAATAAAGTTTTAGCTGCACTGGGATAAACCCAGTTGCTTGAAATCTCACAGAGAAGAGTTGGGGTCTCAGTGGCAGACATGCTGGGGGTGAGAACACCCATGCATAGCCCAAGGAGGACTGCACGCCGGAGCTCGCCTGAGCTTGCCTGATTGTCAGCACCCGGCGCCACTGGGACGGTCGCATACCTGAGCTCGCAGGACCATCAGCTCCCAGAACCTGGAGGACGGCTGCCCGATTGAGCTCCAACAACTTTTGGCGCCCGGCACCATTGAGACGGCTGCACGCCTGAGCTTGCGTGACTATACAAGCCCGCCATCAGGGACGATTGTGTGAGGATTGGCACCCATGTGTGACCGCAGGTGGCTGCAAAATGATATGCACCCTTGTGCGACTGGGGTAGGCACATGCTTCCTCAGATCACATGCCTGAGGCCCTGGGCAGAGAGGCCCACAACTAGCTCTGAGGACAGTAGCACAAACATAACTGAGTGCTGAACAGGGAGAAAAGCAATACTGTCACCACTAGGTCATGGCAGACAGCAAGACCAGAAACACCCGCTTGGCAAGACTGAAAACAGCAAGAGTTGTTTGTTTTCTTTTTTTTTTCTTTTTTTAAATTTTAATTTTTTTCTGTTATTTTTTCGCTATTTTTATCTTTCTTACCCCTCAATGCCCTTTGCTTCTCATTACTTCTTTCTTGTTTTATTCCTTCTTCCTTTCTTTCCAATTTAATCGCTTCTTCCTTCCTCTTTTTTTCTTTCTTCTCTTCTTTCCTGTCTTTCCATTTTTTTCCTCTTTTCTCTTTTTAAATACCCTCCAGTGAGACAAAAACAAAACAGAACAAACAAACAAAGAAAAAAACCCCTGGAACTGTGAAAAAACCAGAGTTGGTCCCAAGGAGGGGGCATTTCAACAGATAAGACAGTGGAACCTGTGAACACTAGGATACCTGAAGGAGACAGCACCACTGAATCTCATAGGTATTCTACCACAGAAGTTCACACCATAAACACAGGGAGCCAGAACAGACCAATTTAAGAAGCTAAGGCTAACAAGAAGAACCTCAAAAACAATGGGAACACAAAGAAATAATCCCCATATGAAAGGAAAGGAGGAAGCCCCAGAAAGAATGATACATGAAACAGAGGCAACTCAACTATCAGATTTTGAGTTCAAAACAATGGTTGTCAGGAAGCTCCATGAGCTCTCAATGAGCTACTAGAAACTACAGAGAAGCTACGATGAACTTGCTGAAAACTATATCAACATGAAAAAGGAAATAGAAACTATCAACAAGGACCAAGAGGAAATGAAGAACACAATTTCTGAACTGAAGAACACAGTGGAAGGAATGAAAAGCAGAATCGATGAAGTAGAAGATCGGATTAGCAAGTTGGAGGACAAAGTAGAAAAAAACAGCCAGAAAGAGCAAGAAAAGGAAAAGAGGCTCAGAAAGAATGAAGAGGGATTAAGAGAAATGCAAGACAATATGAAATGTAATAATATCCGTACAATAGGGAATCCAGAAGGAGAAGCAGAAGAGCAAGGGATAGAAACCCTATTTGAAAAAGTAATGATGGAAAACTTCCCTAATTTGATGAGAGAAAAAGTCACATAAGACTTTTTCACATAGGAAACACAGAGAGTCCCAATCAAGAGGAACCCAAAGAGGCCCACTTCAAGACACGTCATAATTAAAATCACAAAATTCTAGGACAAACAGATAATCTTAAAGGCAGCAAGGGAGAAAAAGGAAGTAACATACAAGGGAGCTCCGATAAGGCTAGCAGCTGACTTCTCAATGAAAACCCTCCAAGCTAGAAGACAATGGCAAGATATATTCCAAGTAATGAGAACCAAAGGCCTGCAACCAAGATTACCCAGCAAGCCTTTCAATCAAGATAGAAAGCCAACTAAGGAGCTTCTCAGACAAAAGAAGTCTCAAGGAATACACCTCTACCAAACCAGTTCTGCAAGAGATGCTGAAGGGACTGTTTTAAGGAAAGGAAGGAAACGGAGAGAAAGACAGAGAGAGGAACACAGGTACGAAATGGCAATGAATCAGTACCTATCAATAATAACCTTAAATGTAAATGGATTAAATGCTCCAATCAAAAGGCATAGAATAGCTGAATGGATAAGAAAGCATGACCTACACATATGCTGCCTACAAGAGACCCACCTCAGGACAAAAGACCTACACAGACTCAAAGTGAAGGGCTGGAAACAAATTTTCCAAGCAAACGGACAAGGTAAAAAAAGCCGGGGTAGCAATACTCATATCAGACAAAATAGACTTCAAAAGACGAGCCATAAAGAGAGACCCAGAAGGTCACTTCATGAAACCCAAGGGAAGAATCCACCAGGAAGACATAAACATTGTAAATATATATGCACCCAACATAGGAGCACCTAAATACATCAAGAAAATCTTAGAGGACTTCAAGAAAGATATTGACAGCAACACAGTGACAGTAGGGGATTTTAACACTCCACTGTCAAAAATGGACAGATCTTCCAAGCAAAAAATCAACAAAGATATTGTGGCATTGAACAACATTCTGGATGAAATGGATTTAACTGATATATGTAGAGTCCTTCATCCCAAAGAAACTAAAAACACATTCTTTTCTAATGCACATGGAACATTTTCAAAGGTAGACCACATGACAGGACACAAAACAAGCCTCAACAAATTCAAGAAAATTGAAATCATACCATGCATTTCCTCCAACCACAAGGGACTGAAACTAGAATCCAACCCCAAGGGGAAAAACCCAAAGTCCTCAAAATCATGGAGATTGAATAGCATGTTATTAAACAATGAATGGGTCAAGAATGAAATTAGGGAAGAAATCAAAAATTTTCTGGAAACAAATGAAAATGAACTCATAATGACCCAAAAATTATGGGATACAGCAAAGGCAGTCCTTGGAGGGAAGTTCATAGCGATACAGGCCTACCTAAAAAAGACAGAAACATTTCAAACAAACAACCCTACACCTACAAGAACTTGAGGAACAATAATAAAGACAGCCCAGAGCAAGTAGAAGGAAGGAAATAACCAAGATCAGAGCAGAATTAAATGACATAGAGACTAAAAGCCCAATTCTAAGGATCAATGAATCCAGGAGCTGGTTCTTTGGAAAGATAAACAAAATTGACAAGCCATTAAGCAGGCTCATCAAGAAAAAAAGAAAGAGGACCCAAATAAACACAATCAGAAATGAAAGAAAAGAGATTACAACTGACACCACAGAAATACAAAGGATTGTAAGAAATTACTACGAAGAACTGTATGCCAAGAAATTGGAAAACCTAGGTGAAATGGACAAGTTTCCAGAAAAATATAATCTTCCAAAACTCAATGAAGATGAAGCAGAAAGCCTGAACAGACCAATAACAGCAGATGAAATAGAAGCAGTAATCAAAAAACTCCCAACACACAAAAGCCAAGGACCAGATGGTTGTACAGGAGAATTTTACAAAGCATTGAAGGAAGAGCTAACCCCTATCATTCATAGTGTATTCCAAAAAATCCAAGAAGATGGAAGACTCCCAAACTCTTTTTATGAAGCCAGCATCATCCTAATCCCCAAACCAGATAAAGACACAATAAAGAAAGAAAACATTAGCCCAATATCGCTGATGAACATAGATGCTAAAATCCTCAACAAAATATTGGCAAACTGCATCCAACAATACATTAAAAAGATCATACACCATGACCAAGTGGGATTCATCCCAGGGATGCAAAGATGGTTCAACATTTGCAAATCAGTAAATATAATACTTCACATAAACAAAAGCAAAGACAAAAATCACAAGGTCTTATCAATAGACGTGGAAAAAGCGTTTGATAAGGTACAACACCCATTTATGATAAAAACACTCAGCAAAGTGGGAATAGAGGGAGCATTCCTCAACACAATCAAAGCCATAATGAGAGACCTACAGCCAACATCATACTCAATTGGCAAAAACTAAAATCTTTTCCACTTGTTCTTGATCAGGAACAAGACAAGGTTGCCCACTTTCACCACTTCTATTCAATATAGTATTGGAAGTCTTAGCCACAGCAATTAGACAAGAAAAGGAAATAAAAGGTATCCAAATTGGAAAGAAGGAATCAAAGGTATCATTGTTTGCAGATGACATGATAGTGTACATAGAAAATCCTATAGACTCGGCCAAAAAGCTGCTCAACCTAGTAAATGAATTTGGTCAAACAGCAGGATACAAAGTCAATATCAAAAAATCAAAGGCATTTCTGTATACCAACAATGGAAGAGCAGAAGCAGAAGTCAAGGAAAAAATCCCATTTGATATAGCAAAAAGAAAAATAAAATACCTAGGAATAAACGTATCCAAGGAAGTAAAAGATCTATACTCAGAAAACTACACAACGCTGAAGAAAGAGATCAAGGAAGACACAAACAAGTGGAAACGTATAGTGTGTTCTTGGATTGGAAGAATTAATTCATTAAAATGTCCATACTACCTAAAGCAATTTACAGGTTGAATGCAACACCTATCGAAGTACCAATGGCATATTTCACAGATATAGAACAAACACTTCAAAAATTTATATGGAGTCATAAATGACCTCGAATAGCTGCAGCAATTTTGAGAAAGAAGAGCAAAGTAGGAGGGATCACAATACCTGACACCAAATTGTATTACAAGTCCACTGTAATCAAAACAGCCTGGTACTGGCACAAAAACAGGCACATGGACTAGTGGAATAGAACAGAGAGCCCAGAAATAAACCCAATTCTCTATGGTCAATTAATATTCGACAAAGGAGGCAGCAACATAAAATGGAGTAAAATTAGTCTCTTCAACAAGTGGTGTTGGGAGAACTGGACAGCTACATGCAAAAAAATGAAACTCGAGCACCAACTTACACCATACACAAAAATAAACTCAAGGTGGATAAAAGATTTACATATAAGCCGTAATACCATTAAAGTCCTAGAGGAGAACATAGGCAGGAAAATCTCAGATATTTTATGCAGCAACATTTTTACTGATATGTGCCCTAAAGCAAGGGACATAAAAGAAAGAATAAACAAATGGGATCTCATCAAAATAAAAAGCTTCTGCATGGCTAAAGAAAACAGTATTACAATAAAAAGAGAACCAACTGTATGGGAAAACATATTCAATGATACCTCAGAAAAGGGTTTAATCTCCAAAATATATAAAGAACTTACATGACTCCACTCTAACAAGCAACCCAATGAAAAAATGGGCAAAGGACTTGAACAGACACTGCTCCAAGGAGGACATACAGAGGATCCAGAGACACATGAAAAGATGCTCAATATTGCTAGCTATCAGAGACATGCAAATTAAAACCACAATGAGATACCACTTCACACCAGTCAGAATGGCCATCGTAAACAAAGCAACACAGAACAAGTGTTGGAGAGGTTGTGGAGAAAAGGGGACCCTAGTGCACTGTTGGTGGGATTGCAGACTGGTACAACCACTGTGGAAAGTAGTATGGAATTTTCTAAGAAAACTACAAATGGATCTACCTTTTGAACTAGCATTTCCACTCCTAGGATTATATCCTAAGAACCCTGAAACACCAATCCAAAAGAATCTATGCACCCCAATGTTCATAGCAGCGCAATTTACCATAGCCAAGTGCTGGAAGCAACCTAGGTGCCCATCAGAAAGTGAATGGATCAAGAAACTGTGGTACATTTACACAATGGACTTCTATGCAGCAGAAAGAAAGAAGGAGCTCCTGCCTTTCGCAACAGCATGGATGGAACTGGAGAGCATTATGCTAAGCGAAATAAGCCAGGCAGTGAAAGATAAATACCATATGATCTCACCTTTACCAGGAATCTAATAAAAAAAACAACCAAAGAAGCATAATATAACCAAAGACAGTGAAATTGAGAAGGGGTTGATAGTCATCAGAGGGGAGAGGGGAGGGAATTTCATGGGGAAAAGGGAAGGGTTTGGAGCAACAAGTATAAAGGACACATGGACAATAACAAGGTGGGGGGTAGAAATGGGAGGTAGGGAGGGCTGGGGCGGTGGGCTGGGATGGGAGTAAAAGATAGAAAACTGTACAAGAACAACAATTAAAATAAAAAAAATTAAATTAAAAAAAAGAAAATATCAGGTACTGATGTATTTCCTAAATACAGTAAATCACATCACATAATGGAGAGTATGTCACATTCAAATTTAATAAAACATCAAATTTTTATCCTGAAATAAATAGTACAGTACTAGATTCACACTTTTTGGTAAAACTCTTTAGAAAGTAAATGTCAGAAAGTATTGGAATGATCATCTCTTAGTGAAAGTCAGGCTAATCTCATTTGAGTTTCACCAAACATCACAAAATATTTCCAAAAACATTCTGTAGTATATTTAAATATGTTCTGCAAAACACATTTTATATCCTTTGAAAGAAATTTAACAAATTCATTTTCATGAAAATAATAAAAACGTTTTAGAAACTGATATTTCGGAGGCTGCATTTTTAATTCAAAGTGTAATATATGGCACTTAATTTAATAAATTAGTCATGAGATTGTCTAAATCCTACATTAACACATTTTAATTAAGAAATAGGTAATCTGGCCCCATTGCTAGACAAATATGTTAAAGGGTCAAGGTAAGAGGAAGAAAATTTACAAACAACTAAATATCTATGACCTGTTTCTAAAACATAATCCTTTGGCTTAATCAAGAAAAGTATTACTTATGATAAAGCCCATTTAGTTCTTTATCTTTCAATATGATCTAATGTAAGCCACATTACATTGCAATCACAGAGAATAATTTAAGTTATTAATTTTTCAAATGTTTATGCTAAAGGTTGCCAGGTAGCTAATGGTAAAAGCATAAAAAAAAACCCCACAGATTTGCCAATTACCTTTTATATTCTTTATTAATATAACAGAGAAACCTCTTGACCTTCTACTCTATTCTATGCCCTAACCACCTCTTGAGATGAATAGAGAGTAACCTACATGATATCTCTACATCTCTAAAATAATTTTGCACAATGCTGGACAGATGCTCCAAAAGCTGTCCTTTACATAATAAAATCCCCTAAAGTAACAATAACAAAACCAAGTAACATTTACAGGGTACTGGCTACATGCCAAGCACTTTACCCATGATTTAATTTAATTTTCACAACAATCCCATGAGGTAGGTACCTTGACTATTCCAATTTACAAACGAGGAAAGTGAAGTTTAGAGAGGTTTATGTGATCTGCCCAAAGTCACATAGCTGTTAAGTGGTAGAATAGGACTCAAACAGGCAGACCTATTTTTGAGGCCACACTTGTAGTCATTTTGCTACATTATTTCTACATAAAAACATTCTTATTGCCTATGTAAGTAATAAAAACTTTTTTCTTTGGCTTTAAAGATGTCAAAATCTAATCTAACCTTAAGTTTACTACACTTCACTGTATACCAGTT
The DNA here is from genome assembly GCA_004027475.1 of Anoura caudifer. NCBI lineage: Eukaryota > Metazoa > Chordata > Mammalia > Chiroptera > Phyllostomidae > Anoura > Anoura caudifer. The sequence goes on along the minus strand of PVKU01008709.1, from coordinate 56,386 downwards.
CTACTTGACTTACTGTTCTCTTCTACTCGTCATGTTCTTATATTATTGTTAGGCTCCTAAGTTATTATATACCACACATTGTACCCTTATAAAGCATATCATTCATTTTAAAGAAATAGACTCTCGTGAGTAATAACCTTTTATATAAATTTTAAATAATTTAAATTTATTATGGCAACCAGACCTGTCCTGGTTCAAATCCCAGCTCTGCAACCATTTTCTACATGAGTCTGGTTATGTGACTTAACACCCCTCTGCCTCAGGTTTCACACAATAAAATGGGGATAATAGTAATACCATCTAGTAGCTTCAATGTTGTGATTAAATTAGTTAAAGTTCTTCAAAGCTGTCAGACTTCTTTAGTTTTTTCAGTGTGTCAAGGAGTTTTCATGACTAATAATATGCCTATTTCAAATTAAAAGTTAATTAGTTATAATTTGCAGTAAAATACAGTACTGTAGTATTTTGATAACCACAGTTAATTAACAGGAATAGTAATCTATATACAAAGCAAAAACTATGGAACAATGTAAAACTGAGATTTTTTTTAAGGTAAAGGAAAAAGGAACATAAGCTTCTTTGAGTGGGTCTTTCATATATGTAGAATAGAATTGGATATCATGATGCACTGAGTTTCTGTACCCCAAATTCGCATATTGAAGTGATAATGCCTGATATAATGATATTTGTAGACAAGTTTTTTAGACATAATTAGGACATAAGGGTGGGGTTCTCAGGATGGGATTAGTGCACTCATAAGAAGATACAGGAGAGAGAATGGTTCCTCCTCTTTCCTCTCTGCTGTGTTAGGACACAGCAAGAAGATAGCCGGCCATCAGCAAACCAGCAAGCACTAGATCCACTGGCAACTTGATCTTGAATTTCCCAGTCTCCAGAACTGTGAGAAATAAACTTTTGTTGTTTAAGCCACCCAGTCTATGATAATTTGCTATAGTAGTCCAAACTGACCAAAATAGAAAACATTTTTCTATTAGTAAGATAGGTAGTTCTAGGAAGGCTATATTTTATATTTAAACAGAGAAGACTTTCAGGTTGACTATCAGAGGTTTCTCTATATTAAAGTAAACAGCTTTTTTCTTTCCTTTCTTTTTTTTTATTTTAATTGTTGTTCAAGTACAGTTTTCTGCCTTTTACTCCCATCCCAGCCCACCCCCAAGCCCTCCCCACCTCCTTCCCATTTGCTTTTTTCTCTCTAAATTCTTATCAAGCACTAGTGAAATCTTTTCCAGGTGCTGAGTTCTGTAAACTTTATATTCTTCAAACAGCTAGTCAATCTACTCTATAGTTTCTATCCAATACATCTGAAACATGGATTTTACTATCATTTAAAATGGTCCAATTATTCAGCAAGAGATATGGTGATTTCCCTTTTTTCTGCTACAAGTACCCTGGTTTTCTACTGGGTACCCAAACTTCCCTTTCATGTATGTATGTGTTATAGATGGAGCTTAATCTGTCTTCAGCTCCTGAGAGAGGAATCTGGCTGAAGTCCTAGCAAATGAGAACTGTGCACACATGGTCCACAGAATTAGTATGGGACTAGGAATAAAACACAAGCCAAGAAGATTGGATCAAAGCTAATTCCAAGATTTTTACTTGAGTCATGAGGAGACAGTTATTCTTTCTGTTAACTTGGAGCTTAGAGGATGTAAGGCTCAGGCTGCTAGGATACCATCATGTATACAGGACCTGCTCCAAAGTGAAATCAACATGGATGACACACAAACACACACACAATATGACTAAATGGGTAGATAAATAATACAAGCTGAGATGTTTATGACAACCTTAATCTCCCATATTAACCTGACTTAATGGACTTAATGATAGCTACCTTGGATTCTTCAGTTACATCAGCCAATTAAGTTCAATATGGCTTAAGCTAGTTTAACTTGCGTTTTCTATTACTATTAACTATAAGATTTCTGACAAATGTATACAGAATGGAAGAGTCACTTATAAAATGAAATAAAAACACATATATTTAGTACAGGCTTACCTTTTGGTTTAACAAAGCACTTGCCAATTTCTGCACTTCTGCACTGAGTAAGGTAGTTCCTCTGATGACTTTACTGAGAGCAGCAAGAGACTGATGGACACTCTGCACTAAGCGAATGGCATTAAACTGTTCAAGAGTGATGAACGACAATATTGGAGATCCTTGTCGATCACTAGGAGGAGACACTTTCTGATGAATCAGGTTTGAATTCTGAAAGAATAATATATCATATTTATTGAAAAGCAACATAAACCACAGATATATTAAAATACTTAAAAGGTTATTAAAAGTTATTTTGTTTTTCTAACCTGTTTTGATATACTATTCTTTAATGGGCAAATTTATGAAATCTGGAAATACACAGAAAGGAAATTCTGAAGTTCACCAATGTTTAAGTGGTAAGGGAGTGGGAATTGAGAATAGAAGGTGGGAATTTAGAAAGGAGAGCTACACTGAGAAGCAGTAGTCAACATAGTAGAAAAGATGAACAAATGGCACCTTGTAATAAGCCAATGCAAAGAGAACAAAATGGCTACAATACTAGTCTACTACTATAAAGAGAGAAGAATAGCCTTGACATACAATGTAAATGGACATTTAATTTGAAAATTACCTGCATACAAGAGTGGGCAAAAATAGGTTCACTGTTGTGAGTACACAGAACAGAGCTTATTCTTGTATTATTTATAAGTTATTACATTACTTATTTGTATAATGACTGTAAACCTACTTTTCCCCACCTTTGTATATGTTGAAAAACCACACTAAAGATCTTGTACTGGAGACCAGTATAGATTAGTATTTATTTTTACCTCTATACATTAACAGAAGCTCTGACATATGGAATTTCTAGGGCCTCTCAAATTAAAAAACAAAAAATAATTAAGGAATCTCACCAGTTTCTAAACAGTGTCTAAAAGGGGAAAATATACCTTTAATAGTTTTCCAAAATTGTCAAGGAACTGTCAAGAGACAAAATTGGGAAGTCCTGTTATCTTACCTACTATCCATTATCCCAATTTTCCCTACAGCCTGCTTACAATCCTAGTTAAAGTTCCCTTCACTTTGTTCTAATAGCTATCATATTCTTATGTTCTATGAATCACTGTCTCTTTTTCATCTATTTAACATGATAAATAATAATATGATGATCTATGGCTATGACCATTAAATAAATCATCATTAAATAAACTTTATTGGCATAAAATAACTTGTGTAGTCTGATTATTTTAGACTGTAAGATCAAATTTAGGCATTTTTATTTACATTACTGCTATATTTAAAATATCAATGCTACTGAAATCATTTTTGAGATACACAAATAAATGTACACACTAAAGTAAATATTTGGTGTTAGACTCAAAATTAAATCTGGAAGAGAATAAAATTATACTATCAAAATTAATTAGATAATCCCTTAGATTGAAATTGAATTAACTATTTGAATAAGAGCATGCAATAAATAATATTGAACACATTGCTGACACAAATCAACTAAGAAATAAAACTGACATAAAATATGGTTTATAGACTTTCCATAATTCCTTATATTAACACAACATCCCTGGAAGTGAGTATCTAAAAGTAGACTCTGTGGATTTTTATCCATTCTATTAAATTGCTGTGGCTAATTTGCACTGTCTGCACTGTTACTTTATAGAACAAGACCACCCAAACTTATATTATTTAAGCAAGATTCTATTTATCTGCAATCTAAGGAAAGTACCCAACTTTTTAAAAAAGTTTATTTGGAAGAGTAATGATCAAGAATACTTAATATTCAAATAGAGTTCCAGTAAGCCCTATGGTCTAAAGAAGTATAGTAAGTGTACAATAGAAGCTGGATTCCAAAGACTTAAAACAAAAACAGATGGTAAAATATCAAATTAATATTTTATGTTAATTACATGTTGAAATGATAATATTCAGGATATATAAAGTTAAAGAAAATGTATTAAAATCAGCTTCACCTCTTCCTTTGTACTTATTAAATGTGGCTACTAGAACATCAAAAATATATATACAGGTCTCATTTGTGTTTCACATTTCTATTAAGGGTGGTCTAGAGACTATCAAGTAAAGGGCTGCAAGTTCTGCAACAACAACAGAACAGAGTAAAAAAGAGAATATAGTTAGGTCTCAAAAAGTGAATGATTAATAAAAGATGACAGATTTGTAAAGAAAGAATTAAAAATAGTAAAGCAAACTAGTAAAACCTGTAATAAATTTATAAGTGGGAAAAATATAACAGCAGAATACAGTAAAGTACTGCAATATTTTTATAACATAATCCACTGCCTATAGACCTTCACAGAACTTTAATAAAAAGTAATGTAAAATGACCATAGCTATAAAAATAAATGTAGGTATTTTACATATTCTAAAAGGACAAAGATTTATAGCAGTACTAAAACATGTCAGTGTTACATAATTTTAAGAAAAATATCAAAATATTATTTATAATTCAAATATAGCTAAAATCACAAGCAAATTACAATATCTAAACTGTATAATGTTAGTGAAACTACCAAGGCTGTACAGTCATATTTTAGTCAATTAATTACTTTAAGAAAGCTTTTTTCTTTAATGAGTTAATACAATTGACTGAATAATGTACTTTTAGAGGATGGCTCTGACATGTTATAGTTCATCTTGTCACTAAAAAGCTAAAGTATATTCAGAGAAAAACTAACCTGATTATGAAGCTGCTGGAGGAAAAGATTATAGGATATTTTTAAATTTAACTTTTATGCAAGGAATACCTTTTAGACCAGAAGAACCAGGCCAATTTGGTGCAATTTAGAAGTGAATCCAGAAATTTTGAGTTTTAACTGAAATAGTTTTTTAAGTGGGATGCTAGCTATTTCAGGCACGTAAAATGGATGACACATGAAAGTATATATATATTTGGATCTTTTAGAAAATGGTTTTCTCTCAGAAAGAATCTTTGTCACCAAAGGAAATTCAAGCAATGGCTAGATCAGAGGTTAGCAAGCTTTTCTGTAAAGGTGCAGACGGTAAATATGTCGGGCTTTGCGGGCCATAAGGTCTGTCACAGCTACTCAACTCTGCTGCTCTTGTGCAACCTATTTCCCGGTAACTCTCTGGAGCAGAAATGACCTTTCCTAATTCTTAGTTCACATGTTGAGGTGGAGTTGACTCAATTCAATTCCAGAAATTAGTATGTAATATAGAGCATAACTAATTACAGCATTCCATTTTCCTGACCACAGAGATTAGCCCAAGGAAGTCCATGATGAAACAGAGATAACAAAATAGAATTTTGCAATCATTTTGTGACAATAAAGAGTGTAAAAAATAGTGCAAACAGAAGAGCAGGGCATATGTGTATGTATACATATGTACACATATATGTATACACAAGATCTGTCCAGAAAGTACACAGCCATATAATATGAAAAATAGAGACATTTACTGAAGAAGATAAAGATACAAGAAACACAGGACAATGACACCTCAGGCCCCTTCAAAGTGGTTGGTACCTTGGGACCTCACAGTTCTCCCAATCACCATCAGCTGCCCTGTCCTATTTTCCTGAATCCCACTGATGGTCTGATATCTCTTCCCTTTCAAAGGCGGTATTAGTTTTGGGAACAGCTAAAAGTTGCAGGGTGCCATATCTGGGCTGTAGGGGGGCTGAGTCACCTGGGTGATTTGATGTTTCACCAATAAACTGCACAAGACATGATGTATGAGCAGGGGTGTTGTTGTGATGAGGCTGCCAAATACCAGTTACCCACAGCTGCAGCTGTTTTAAATGTACTGCATCTCCCAACAAACAAAAAACACTGAGATGACTTCTGGCCAAGATGGAGGCATAGGTGGACACACTGTGCCTCCTTGCACAACCAAAATTAAGGACAACAAAGATTTAGAAACAAGAAAACAAACAGAACTGATAGAAAATTGAGCTGTATGGAAGACCAACCACCATTCATCCAGACTGGTAAGAGGGGCGGAGTTGCAGCAGTAAAAAGTGGAGGTTGGTGAACCCGGATGCGCAAACAGCAGCAGCTGGCAGATCTCAGGTGCACAGGTGGCAGCTAGCAGACCCCAGGCACGGTGTGGCAATGGTGCAGACCCAGTGAGGCTGCACAAGGTGGCTGGCTAACCAGGTGGTCCCACGTTAGCACACAGATAATCCAGGCGAAGGCGAAGTGGCGGAAGGGACTGGAATCCGAGAAAGAGCAGAGCAAGTGCCATTGTTTCCTCTTGGACCCTGCTCCCACATACAGCGTCAATACATAGCGACTGGGCTGCCCTGCCCTGGTGAACATCTAAGGCTCCACCCCTTACTACGTAACACCCATGACCAGACCCCCCCAAAAAAAAATCAACCCCAAAATAGCTTAAACGGGAGAACAAATCAAAGCCCCACAGCCAATTCATCTAAGGGATCAAGAGATAGCCAACCTATCAGATGCACAGTTCAAAGCCCTGGTGATCAGGATGCTCACAGAATTGGTTGATTTTGGTCACACATTAGATGAAAAAATGAAGGCTACAATAAGTGAAATGAAGGAAAATGTACAGGGAACCACTAGAGATGGGAGGAAAACTGGGACTCAAATCAATGAAGTGGATCAGAAGGAAGAAAGAAACAACCAATCAGAAAAGAATGAAGAAACGAGAATTCAAAAAAATGAGGAGAGGCTCAGGAACCTCCAGGACATCTTTAAATGTTCCAACATCCGAATTATAGGAGTAGCAGAAGGAGAAGAGGAAGAGCAACAAGTGGGAAACTCATTTGAACAAATAATAAAAGAGAACTTCCCCAACCTGGCAAAGGAAATTAGACTTCCAGGAAGTCCAGGAAGCTCAGAGTCCCAAAGAAGCTGGACCCAAGGAGGAACACACCAAGGCACATCATAATTACATTAGCCAAGACTAAAATGAAGGAGAGAATTCTAGAAGCAGCAAGGGATAAGGGGACAGTCACCTACAAAGGCGTTCCCATCAGACTGTCAGCTGATTTCTCAAAAGAGACCTTCCAGGCAAGAAGGGGCTGGAAAGAAGTATTCCAAGTCATGAAAAGTAATGACCTACATCCAAGATTGCTCTATCCAGCAAAGCTTTCATTTGAAATGGAAGGGAAGATAAAGTGCTTCTCAGATAAGGTCAAGTTCAAGGAGTTCATCATCACCAAGCCCTTATTATATGAAATGTTAAAGGGACTTAGCTAAGAAAAAGAAGATAAAAAATAGGACAGTAAAAAGACAGCAAACTCACGGTGATTAACAACTGCACCTAAAACAAAAGCAAACTAAGGAAATAAGTAGAACAGGAACAGAAACACAGAAATGGAGATCACATGGAAGGTTAGTAACGGGAGTGGGAGGAGGAGAGAGGGGGAAAAGGTACAGAGATTAAGTAGCATAGATGGTGGGTGGAAAATAGACGGGGTGGGGCAAGAATAGTGTGGGAAATGTAGAAGCTAAATACCTTATGACTCATGGACATGAACTAAAGGGGGGTAATGTGGGTGGGAGGGGGTGTGCAGGATGGAGGAGAATGATGGGGAGAAATGGGACAACTGTAATGGCATAATCAATAAAATATATTCAAATAAAATAAAATAAAATAAAATAAAATAAAATAAAATAAAATAAATAAAAATAAAAATAAAATAAAACAAAACACTGAGGTGTTACTGATGGGAGAGATCCGGAGAGATTCCCTCCACTCCCTTAGTTCTTGCCAGCAAGAGAATATTTCAAGTGAAAGACGAACATGTATAGTGGAAATGAGATAGCAACTTTATTTATGAAATGTGCGTGAGCACAAATCTGCAAGTAGGTACCCAGCCAGTCTAAATGTCCCACATATACAGAGGAAAGAAAGTTGTTATTTATAGTGAATTTGTTCTATACAAGTAGGTATTTAGGTATTTAGCTAATCTAAATGGGGTTCAGGAGTTAAATGAGGTCTGTCTGGATAAAGTCCAGCCATTGTTAATATAACAAGTGTGGTCTGCATGACATCAATGTAGCCTGGCAGACAAGAAGAGGGACTGAAATGTGCATGTGTGAACAATGATGACTTTACTGTACTAGTCAGTGGGGGTGGTAGATGCCACTGATTGAGCACATGTGCTGTGTGGCCAACACATTTAAATAACTGAGCAAGTAGAGCAAGGAATCTGCAAAATATTTTGTGTTAAGCTTAAATATTCCTCCACAAAAACTATCCAGGTGATTGTGAAAACCGTAGCTAGAGGCAGCTGATGATTGGCAGCTTCATTGTGACTTGCCCACTCACAAATCACATCTTGTGAAGAGTTTTTTTGTGAAACATCAAATCACACAGGACTTAGCCTCCCTACAACCTAGATTTGGTGCTCTGTGACTTCTGGCTTTTCCCAAAACTAAAATCACCTTTGAGAGCGAAGAGATTTCCGACCACTGATGAGATTCAGGAATATACAAAGGGGCAGCTGATAGCAATCGGGAGAACTGTGTGAGGTCCCAAGGTACCTACTTTGCAGGAGTCTCAGGCATCATTGTCTGTCTATGCACAATGTTTCTTGTAGCATGTATCTTGTATCTTCTATAAATATCTCTATTTTTTATAGTACATGGCTGGATATCTTCTGGACAGACCTCATATACCTTAGCCAGCTTTTAGGTTCCCCTCCTTCTTTCCTTTGCAAATAATGTACAGCTACAAAGGCTTTCTTTCTCAGTTAGTAAAGTCTCTTTATCTTTGCAAAATTATTACAGAGGCCCCCTTTCCCAGCAAAGGATCCCTCTTCCTCCTGCGCAATTCCCACTTGTGACATTCAGAACACCAGCAATCTTAGTGAGATTGTTACAGAAGCCCCCTTTTCTCAGCACAGTCTCTAGGATTCTCCCCTCCTCCTGTGCTATTTTGCTTGTGATGCTCAGGACACCTGGCAGTCTTATCAAACTGAGCTGAGGACTCTAAGTTAATTGGTGAGACATGTCTTCCTTTAGCTTCTAGCATCCCATATTAAGTTCTTTGTTAGATTGTAATGGCAAGGGCCCTGACTTTATTTCCCCTCTGGCTGCTCATTCCTAGCTGCTACCTAATCTCTGTTAGTATTCCTTATTAATTGTTTGGACTGGAGGGGTGTACACATGATGGACAACACCTTCCCAATCAAAATACACACCTACGGTCCTGATCTTGCTGTGACTTTGCTGTGCCTCCTTCTGGAATATAGAACCAGGCAACTTCTATTGAAACAACTAGGCCTTTGTTTTCATATCATAGCCAAAGACCCATACTTCATCTCTGGTTATGACCTTCTTGTGGAAATCTGGTTCATTGCTAGCAGTTTGAATCAAGTCATTAGTAACTGCAGCATGATATCCCTTCTACTGTGGTTGCCACAACGCGTTTCATGTGTTAAAATCTTGGATGCAGTAGTTTTTGCAATCCGCAGGTAAGCTTCTAGTTTTCGCATTGTGAGTTGCCAATCTTTGTTGATTGTGGCCTTCACACATTCAACATCCTCAGGTGTTCTGCTTGTTGTAGGCCTTCCAGAACGTGGATCACTTTCAACAGATTCTTGACTATCTCTGAAGCATTTGTGCCACACTTTTATTTGTGTTGCACTCATTGCATCATCCCCCAAAGCCTTCTGAATTATCTGAATAGTCTCCACAGAGGAATGTTCAGGCTTAATGCAAAATGTGATGTAGATTCATTGGTCTACTTGCTCAGTCATTTTGAATGTGATGGCCACACAGTACACATGCTCATTCAACAGCATCTACCTCCCCCACTGACGAGTGTAGTGAAGTCATCACTGTTCACATATGCACATGTATGAACAATGTGCCAGGTTACAGCAATGTCATGCAAACTGTTTTTGTTATATTAACAATGGCTGGACTTTTTCCAGACAGGCAGGATATCATATCAGTTTCAGTAAATCAGATTTTTCAGAATATGTATAATAATTGTATATACAACACATATAATATTACTGGGTCCTGATTACACCCTTTCAAGTTTCTTGAAAGAAGCTGTGACTGAAACCAATTAACCACCTTTTCAGTTATGTGAGCCATAAGTTTCCATTTTTGGGCCTCAAGTAGTCTGGATTGGGTTTTCCATCACTTGAAATCTAAAGAGTCCTGATTAATTTAAGTTCAACATCTCCTGTCCCAAGCATTCATAATCAGAATGGTCAAAAGTCTTACATAGCTGCATTAAATCATGCCTATCCAGAAGTAGATTTCTGACAAGACTATGGAAAAGAGAGAGCAGGGAAGGGAATAAAAAAAGGAAAGAAAATAGTTCTGCAAGTTGAGTGAATCAAAAGATTTGAAAGATCTATATGGAGTTTCTGGACCCATTCTCCATGATAGCTGTCTGCTTTATTGCTTTGTTTTATTGTCCCAAAGCCAGTTAGTAGCAAAAAATTTAAAAAAATAAAAAAATAAAACAGAGCTAAGATTTCTAAACCTGGTAATAACTATTCATTTTCATAACAAATTGTCAGATGAATCAAAGGCAACCAAAGCTATCACATTTTGATGCTCATTTCATTTAGTCTAATTCCAATTAAAGGTACTTAACTTAAAGAAGAGGTCAACCAGAACAAGTGTGTGTCAATTACCCAATAAAGTGGTTAAAACAGAAATGCTGAAGTGCTAAAATAGAAGACAAAATTGCTGGTAACTAGCAGAGCAAGTAAAGGCAAAGCTGTCAAAGAGAGAGGAGGGAGTATTTGAGCTGATGTACTGAAGCTAGTATTAGAAGCTATCACATTTCTCAAAGTAAAATCAAGAGAAAGCAAGCAAGTAAATAGAAAGAAACTTGTGTGTTAAGTGTACTAATTTGCTCATATTAAATGCCTTGACAATTCCACAGCTTTTTATTTGAAATACTACAATATTAATTAACACCAAACTCAGCAGGAAGAGAGGTACAGGACGTGCAGACATCATGGTGAAGAGGACCTTTAGCCTTGTCTATAACCCTTGTTTCTTTGATAGAAAGCCATTATTCACACATAACTTAGAATGTAAAACAAAAAGGTAAAACAAAGTTTTATAAACTAAGCGATTAATTTTAAAATGGCATATTAATAAGAGTATACTTATTTCTAGGGACATGTATTTAATAGGCTATCTGCTCCATAACTTGGCCAGAGGAATGATTCTGCTGTTCTGTGAAGCTATCGAAAAAGGAGGTATTCCAGTGGAACAATGGATAGTGATGCAATCTCACGTTAAAGAGACCCAGGGCAGAAAAGGACATCGAAGTGGAAGAATGGCTGACATTCTAAAGTACTGACTGTGTCACAGGAACATCATGAATTTCCACATTAAGTTATTTTGTTACATTTTAACAATTACAGCAACATAAAAGAGAGAAGAGTGGATTATGAAGAATGGTAAGAATGTCATAGAATTTCAGCATTTTTATCTGTTTAGAGCAGTAATTTTCAATTTTTTCATCTCATGGCAAATATAAATTAATTACTAATATTACATGGCACGCCAAAGAATATATTTTTGCTGCCCTGACAAATAATACAGATATAATTTTGATTTGTTCACACTGACAGCTATTGTTGTGTTGGCTCTAGACATTTTTTTAGTTTACAATCTAAGGGAAAAGAGGTTAAGTGTACCTGACTATTCAGTCAGGAACTGAATGTTTTAAAAATTCTTGTGGCACGCCAGTGTGCCATGGTACACCAGTTGAAAATTGCTGGTAAAGACCAAACAATAGTAGAACATTTTATTCAAAATAGGCCCACAATGAATAGTTGTATATCTTCTTCCATGCCCTCCTAACAAGTAATGCATATTTTTTAATGACAATTTTATCCTTCTTGATATATTTATGTGTACAACTGACTCATAGAAAGACAGTAAGACAGCATAAAGCATGTACACTGTTTTAAAGTCTGAGAAGATTCCAATTTTTCTAATATTAGGAAAACTGGTTCACAACCTTAAGGCAGAAAGGAAAGCCAGCATTTCAATAGTCAGTGCACAGATTCAGTGAGAAATGATTTTTAAAAAGTCCAACACTGCATAATATCACTACTTAACAGAAAAAGAAAGTCTACAAAGCATAATTACTTAAGAGATACAAACAGCTTATTTTTAAATTGCTCAAAATACGAAATAGAGAATTTCAGCTTCTGTCTTTAGCAGAGGTAGATACTGCTAAAAGCAACTAAATATGTTGACTAAAAAATAAAGCATCTTCTTAACATATACAACTATAACAATTACCTGAGAAGAAAGTAAGGAACAACAAAGTGCTAGGATTTTCATCACATCCTGAATGTGAACTCAAAATATTCTGAATTAGAGAGATTGTTCATTACCTCAGTAAATAAGTATGTTGTCTCTACACCTTTGGAGTAACAGGTGAGAGCTAGACCAATGATCTTATACAAGGAGCCAGATGTGCAGCAAGTACAAGGCTGTGAGAAGTGGTTATTCTCTACTTTTAAAGAGGAAGGTGGCAGCTGTCCTCTTCCCACCCAAAGAGAACTATTCTAGGAAAAACATGGGCTGGAATTCTAATCAACATTGTGGTGTGTAAATAACATTCTCCAGGAGCCAAGCACTCTAGAGATGTTTTCAAGTTTGGGATTTATCCCTTTTGACATGTAGATACCCAGGGAGATAAATGCTCTGGTCTCTCCACTCTCTAGACTTAAGAATGTAGAGCTGTAACCTTGGACCCTCTTGGAGAGATAACAGAGGTTTTATTATCCATTCTGATCAGAGCAATTAACTAGAAAAATGGTTACAAAGCTAATTCTCAGAGTATGTGAAGAGTTACCTAATAAGGCAGGAACTTTTTAAGAGAACACAGAAAAATCCAGAAATATTTTTATTTTTCCATAGTAAGAGTGAGAGAGTCACAAGCAAGTTGCTGAAGTTCAGTGAATTTGACCTTCAGTATTTGGGGACATGATAAATTCAGTATTTGTTCAAGTTGAAGATGTTAAAAAATGTCTTTCAAAAAAACAAAAACTCCAAATGACTATAGCCTCAGTAGAAGGTCAAAAAGAAATAAACTGATTTCTAACCATCACCTCTGTTACTAGAACTTCAAGGAAAATTTCCCATTACAATTTGGTACTATTAAGAGAGGGGAGAGAATGTGTAAGAATCTTTCCTTGAAACCAATTGTCACAATTGAAACTTTAATATTAGTTTGTATACACTACCTTGGAGGTTACAATAAGTTTCAAGAAGATAATTTAATTTATATGGTTACAGAGTAGTGGTATGTCAAAGTATTTGAAAAGAGCATAATCTTGACCCGACCCAAACCAAACCCTCATCTTACACTCTAAATTTGGTATAGAACCCGTTTAAATTCCAAGCCACAAATAATTCCTATAAGTAAAGTTATCAATATAATTTAGCAGTTCATGGTTTTAATAAAAATACCATAGAGGTAAAAAAGGGACTACTATGAAGTTATCAGGTACTATGTAAAAAAAAAAAATCAAATATACCTAAAACAAAAACAAAAGCAAACTAAGCAAACAACAGAACAGGAACAGAACCACAGAAATGGAGATAACATGGAGGGTTATCAATAGGGGAGTAGGAGGAGGAAAGAAGGGGAAAAGGTACAGAGAATAAGTAGCATAAACGGAAGGTGGAAAATAAACCAGGGGAGGGTAAGAATAGTATAGGAAATGTAGAAGCCAAAGAACTTATATGTATGACCCACGGACATGAACTAAAGGCGGGGAATGCGGGTGGGAGGGGATGTGCAGGGCGGAGGGGAGTGAAGGGGGGGAATGGGACAACTGTAATAGCATAATCAGTAAAATATACTAAAAAAATATACTAAGAATTCCTGGGATAATCACACATAAAACATAAAAACATTTAAGTTATGTTAAACATTTCAAAAATGATAAAAACACTGCAATAAAAAACAAGCAGATTTAGAAAAGAAACAAAGAATTTTAAAAAATAAAACTATTAAAATGCAAAACTTTAATACTAGAGTAAGCTTAGCTGAAGAGAATGAGTGAACTGGAAGAAAGATCTGTCAAATTTATTCAGAATTCATCACATTAAAAAATGGGAAACAGGAGAAATAAGACAAAAGATGAAGAAAGAGAAAAATCTAACATATACCTAATCAGAGTTCAAGAAGAAGGAAAGAGTAAAGCAGAGTTGAAATTTAAATAAAAAAGGAACAGACTTGGAATGTGTTCAAATTTATGTTGCTCTCAACTTAGACTGCTATTTACATAGCATGCATATGAGAACCTCATGGTAACCACCAGGAAAAAACAGTAAATACTAAAAAATAAAATGAGAAAGGAATCTAGATATAACACAAAAGAAAGCCATCAAAACACAGAGAAGAGAAAAAAAGGAACAGAGAAGAACTAAAAGACAGAAAACACTTAAAAATGACATTAAATACATACTTTAATTATTTGAAATGTAAATGGACTAAACACTGCAATAAAGACAAACCACAGCTGAATGGATAAAAAGGAAGACACATCCATATGGTGACTACAAGCAATTCACTTCGGAAGTAAGGAGGACACACAAACCAAAAAGTGAAGAGATGGAAAAAGATATTCCATGCAAGTAAATGTGGGGAGAAAAAAAAAAACTGGAGTAGCTATACTTATATGTGACAAAATACATTTTAAAACAAAAACTGTATTAAAAAAGAAGGGAATTATATAATAATAAAAGAGTCAATCAATCAAGAATATGTAATACTTATAAAGATACATGCACCCAACACAGGAACACCAAAATATATAAAGCAAATATTAACAGGTCTAAAGGTAGAAATTGGAAGCAATATATTAATAAGATGAAACTCTAACACCTCACTTGGATTAATGGATAGATTATCCAGACAGAATATCACTAAGGAAACACTGCCCTTAAGTGACACGTGAAATCACATACAAATAACATTCCATCAAAGGGCAGCAGAACGATTCTTCTCAACTGCACATGAAACATTCTCCAGAGATCACTTTAGGCCACAAAACAAGTCTCAATAAAGTTAAGAAGATTGAAGCCATATCAAGCACAAAGATTTTCCAGCCACAATGGTATAAAGTAGAAATCAATTAGAGATGACAGCAAGTAGAATTACATGCTACGGAACAATCAGTGGGATAGCAAAGAAGTCAAAGGCAAAACTAAAAGATACCTACAGACACGTGTACATTTCTGTGTTCAATGAACACAGAAATGTAACATACCAAATCTATGGGGTATAACAACCATAGTGCTAAGAGAAAAGTTCATAGCAATATAGACCTACATTGATAAAAAAAGAAAATTTCAAATAAACAATTTAACTTTACACCTAAAGGAACTGGAAAAGAAAGAAAAAAAAAACAAAGTCCCAAATTAGTAGAAGGTAAGAAATAGTAAAAATCCAAACAAAAAAATAAATAAATGGAACAGAGACTTAAGAACAACATGACAGTAACCAGAGGGGAGGTGGGAGGGGATATTGGGGGGACCTGAGGGAAGGGTAATCAAGGAACATGTATAAAGGACACATGGACAAAACCAAAGGGGGGCAGGATCAAGGGTGTGAAGTGGGGATTGCTGGGGTGGGGGTAGTTGTGGGGTGAAAATGGAAACAACTGTACTTGAACAACAATAAAAAAATTTAAAAAATTTAAAAAATTAAAAAAGAAATAGAAACACAGTTGAAAAGACCAATGAAATTAAGAGCTGGTTCTTTAAAAAGCTTTTTTAAAAACAGACAAACCTTTAGCTAGCATAACCAAGGGAAAAAGAGAGAGGACTCAAATAAAATCATAAATGAGAGAGAACTTAGAGCTGAAACCACAGAATAGCAGGGAACAAAATAGATTACTATGTACAATTATATGCAAACAAATTGGGTAATCTAGAAGAAATGGATACATTTCTAGAAACACAAGAAATATACTATCTTCAAGACTAAATCATGAAGAAATTAAAAAATGTGAATTGACTGATTACCAGTAATGAAATTAAATCATTAATCAAAAATCATCTAACCAAAGACCAAGAATAGATAGTTCCACCAGCAAACTCTACCAAATATTTTTTTAAAATTTTTGAAAAAGAGGGAATGTTTCCAAACACATTTTACTAAGCCAGCATTACCCTTATACCAGAACTAGACAATAACACTACACACAAAAAATAAAATTAAGAGGCCAAAATCCATGATGCATGTAGATGAGAAAATCTTCAACAAACTATTAGCAAACCCAATGTAATAATGCATTACAAGACCATACTCATATACCATCATTAATGGGATTTATTCTAGGGATACAAAGATGGTTCAATACTCACAAATTGATCAGCATAATATATCACATCAACAAAATAAAGAATAAAATCGTATGATCATCTCATAGCTGCAGAAAAAGCATCTAACAAAATTCAACATGTGATAAGAACTTTCAAGGAAGTGGGTATAAAGGGACGCACCTCAACAAAATAAAAGCTGTATAAGACAAACCCACAGCTAATATCATACTCAAAAGTTTAGGATCAAGAAAAGAACGTGTCATTATTTTTTAATACATTTTATTGATTATGTTATTACAGTTATACAATTTTCCCCCTTCACACCTTTCCACTCTGCACAACCCCTCCCACCCATATTGTCCCCATTTAGTTCATGTCCATGGGTCATACTTATAAGCTCTTTAGCTTCTACATTTCCCATACTATTCTTACCCTCCCCCTGTCTATTTTCTACCTACCATCTATATGTTACTTATTCCCTGTACCTTTGCCCCCTCTCCTCCTCCCATTCCCCTGTTGCTAACCCTCCATGTGATCTCCATTTCTGTGGTTTTGTTCCTGTTCTAGCTGTTTGCGTAGTTTTTTTGTTATTATTGTTATTGTTTTAGGTGTGGCTGTTAATGATTGTGAGTTTGCTGTCATTTTACTGTACTTGTTTTTTTATCTTCTTTTTTCCTAGATAAGCCCCTTTAACATTTCATATAATAAGGGCTTAGTGATGATGAACTCCTTGAACTTGACCTTATCTGAGAAGCACTTTATCTGCCCTTCCATTCTAAATGAAAGCTTTGCAAGATAGAGCAATCTTGGATGTAGGTCCTTGCCTTTCATGACTTGGAATACTTGTTTCCAGCCCCTTCTTGCCTGGAAGGTCTCTTTTGAGAAATCAGCTGACAGTCTGATGGCACGCCTTTGTAGGTAACTTTCTCCTTTTGTATTGCTGCTTTTAAGATTCTCTCATCTTTCATCTTGGCTAAGGTAATTATGATGTGCCTTGGTACATTCCTCCTGGGGTCCAACTTCTTTGGGACTCTCTGAGCTTCCTGGACTTCCTGGAAGTCTATTTCCTTAGCCAGAATGGGGAAGTTCTCCTTTATTATTTGTTCAAATAAGTTTTCCACTTGTTGCTCTTCCTCTTCTCCTTCTGCTACTCCTATAATTCAGATGTTGGAACCCTTTAAAGATGTCCTGAAGGTTCCTGAGCCTCTCCTCATTTTTTTGAATTCTTGTTTCTTCATTCTTTTCTGATTGGATGTTTGGATGTTTTTTTCTCCTTCTGGTCCACTCCATTGATTTCAGTCCCAGTTTTCTTCCCATCACTATTGGTTCCCTGTACATTTTCCTTCAGTTCACTTATTGTAGCCTTCATTTTTTCATCTAATTTGCAACCAAATTCAACCAATTCTGTGAGCATCCTGATTATCAGTGCTTTGAACTGTGCATCTGATAGGATGGCTATCTCTTTGTCGCTTAGTTGTATTTTTTTCTGGAACTTTGATCTATTCTTTCATTTGGGCCATTTTCTTTTGTTTCGATGCCCCTGTTACATAGGGAGGGGTGAAGCCTTAGGTGTTCACCTGGACACATCACTGTGTTGTGATGCTGTATGTGGGGCAGGGTCCCAGAGGGAACAATGGTGCTTGCTCTGCTCTCTGCCATATTTCAGTCACTTCCCCCACTTCCCCCAAGCAAGCTGGGCCCTTCTGGTGCTGATTCCTGTGTGGATGGGTTTGTGTACATTCTAGGACTGTGTGGGTCTCTCCAACGAACTCTCCTGTGAGGCTGGGAGTATTTCCTAGCACCTCAACCCCCACAGGTGTTTTCAATCAGTGAGTTGAGGTTTTATTTCCCCATGCTGAGGCCTTGGGTTGCACAGTCTGTCTCACTCCCCAGTTTTGGCTGATTTATCTGCTTGCGAATGTGTGACCACCTGGTCAGCCAGCTGCCTTGTGCGCCGAGCCCCTCTGCAATCCCCCACCTCGCTGAGTCTGCTCGCTGCCACCCTGTGCCGGGGGTCCTCCAGCCACCGCTTTGCTGTGTCCCCTCTCCACCTGGCTGCCCGATTCTGCCCCTCCTACTGGTCTGGATGAATGTGTCTGCTTTAACTCTTTGGTTGTTGTACTTCCATGCAGCTCAATTTTCTGTCAGTACTGGTTGTTTTTTGTTTCTAAATTGCTGCTGTCCTTATTTTGGTTGTGCGAGGAGGCACAGTGTGTCTATCTATGCCTCCATCTTGGCCAGAAGTCTCCCCCAATAGAGTCCAAGAATGTGTCAATATTATTCTACATAGTACTGGAGGTCCTAACCACAGCAGTCAGATATCCAAATTGGAAAGAAAGAAGTAAAACTGTCATTATTCATAGATTGCTCACATATCTTCCCTTACTGCTGGAACATCAGATTGATTTCCCAGTGGCTATTTCAGCAGATTAGTTTAGCCAGGCACCTTCTATCTCCAGGACTCTACACCTGTTGTTTACATCTATAGGAGTAGATATTTCTTTATGAAAATCTGCACCCTGCTTTACCTTGTCCCACCTCTTTGCCTACAGCTCATGTAAATTTCTTTCAGACTACTACCTTTTTCTCCCCTTTCACCTACTTGATACATAAAAATTCTGGCAAAATTCTGGGACAATGGATATGCTGTCTTTTCTACGTAGCCATGTTGCTGGTGGTTTAGACTCTGTGTCCCAATATGGGTTTTCCTTTTGGCTAGCATTTTGGCTCAATAAAATCTTACTTACAAAAAGACTTTCAGGTGTGGAAGTTATAGATTTTTGTTTGTTTAATATTGTATTCACATCTATTTTCTATTAGATCCATACAACAGCCATGTGAATACTGATTCTACTTTCAAAATATCTGACTCTTACTCTGTAAACAGATTGACACAATACTCAATAAAGTTCCCACCGTCTTGCTCTTAGAACTTTGTAACTCCCTCATAATTGGTTTTCAGACTGCTAGTATCTCAATCTAACCCAGTGTTTCCATCATTATCAATTCTTCCTTTATAAAACATAGATCCTTACCTATTATTTTCATACCTCCTTATTAGATTTGTTTAAACCCCACTGCCTACAGGAAAACATGTAACCACTCTGACACAACATTTAAGCCTTTCCAACCTGGCCCTACTTCAGTATTTTGCTTTTATGTCTAGCCATTCCAATCCAAGCATCCTTTGCTCCAGTCAAGTTAAAATAACAAATATGGCAAACATGAATGCACAGAACTTCTTTTTACCCAAGAACAACCTTAGAAAAAGTTCAGAAGTGATTCAGCTAAGGTACTTTATTTACTTTTTAAAATCTTTTATTTATTTATTTTTTAGAGAGAGGGGAAGTAAGGGAGAAAGTGAGTGAGAAGGCAAGGAGAAATTGATGTACTAAAGAAACATCAATTTGTTGCCTCTTCTATGCCCCCAACCAGGGACTTGGCCTGCAACCCAGGCATGTGCCCTGACCGAGAATCGAACAGCCACCTTTTGGTTTGCAGAATCACACTCAACCTACTGAGCCACACACGTCAGGGCTAAGGTATTTTATATATTTAAAGGGAAGTGCTTAGAACCTAGATGACTATTATTTACTTTTCATCAAAAATTTATTTTAATTGCTAAAATGTAATTATTCTTTAAAAAATTTTTAACAGTCACCTGAGAATATGTTTATTGATTTTTAGAGAGAGAGGCAGGGAGAGAATAAGTGAGAGAAATATCAACATGAGAAACAATTCCATGTGTGCTCCAACCAGGAATCTAACCTGCAACCTAGGTATGTGTCCTGACTAGGAATTGAACCTGCAACCTTTTGGTGTGTGAGATGATGCTTCAAGTAACTGCACCATCTGGCCAGGGCTGTAATTATTCTTTTAAGTGTAGCTAATATTTAACCATAACCTGAAAATAAAGATTAAAAAGATCATATAGGAATGTGGCTTTAAGTTGTTTCACTTGAAACACTGACATGCATAAATTTCAAAACTCTTCAAAATAAGACAATTCCTACATCTAATTGCCATATTTTAAATTGCCTAATTTAAAGTATAACTTTTATGGAAATTATTATGCAACTTATAAATTAGCACTACAAAAACATGGAGACAAACATGAGTAACAGCTGAAAAGGCTTCTGTCAGATGCTGGGTCTTTACCTGGCCATTATTACTCTAGCATAGCTAGAAAATTCCAGAAAGAAACAGCATTTCTATGCTTTAGACATTGTTTTGATGAACAAACAGAATCCCCATGGTTTGTTTATATAACACTGAGATCTGCCTTACTATTGGATAGATGCAGAAATAAGTTATACATGGAGCCATGCTGTGAGAAAAAATTATTTTAGGAAAATTAATGTGATAATGTTATACAATATGATTTGGAGAAAGTAGATATTAAAAGTCAAATTTGCAGTTTTCTGCAATCATCCACCTGAGAAAGACTTAAAACCTAAGTTATGACAATAGTGCCAGGAAAAAGAAGAGAGATAAAACATTATAATGATGAAATGTAACATACTTGACAGATTAACTTTGTCATTATGAATTTGATGAATAACTTTGAAAAAACTGGTATTTACTGTACAAATAAGAGTCTCCCACGCAAATGTTCCCTAGATGCTAATAAGTTCTAAATGTATACCACAGTTGAAACATCCTTTTTGAGCTCCACATTTGTGTATCCACCTATCTATTAGATGTCCTAAATTAAGCTTTTGATCATCTCTGGCATCATGGCCTACCCCATTCCTACCCTTGGAGAATTTGTACTCTCGCAGTTTTCCCTATTACAGTAGATGGTGCTGCCTCCACCCAATCATTCAATACAGAAAACCAAGACATTTTTTAACCCCCACATCCAAATCCACATTTAGGCTCTTTCAGGAGTACTTCCAACAGGTAACTTAAATGCACCCATTTCTCCATCTGCTCTACCACCATATTCTGAGCCACCATCTACCCTTACCTGGACTACTTCAAAAGACTGCTGATTGTCCTCCTTCTTCTTCATCATCTCACTCAAAACTCATGCCTACACAATAGCTAGTCAGACCTTATGAAATTATAAACAGTACTGAGGCAACTCAAAATTTAAGGCTCTTTCATTGTCTTCCATTGCCCTTGGAATAAAATACAAACTCCTTACTCTATCTTAATCATCCCCCTTATCTCATTCCACACTATCCTTTAGTCCCTATACTCCAATACAACTGACTTTCAGGTTTAACGAATGAGCCAAGCTTTTTCTCTTCCTGAGGAATTGGTGCATGATGTCCACTCTGCTCAGAATGGCCTTCCCCTCCAACTCTGTCTGGCTAGCATCTTCTCATTGCTTACTTCTCAGGTTCAGTTTTACCTCTCAAGCAAGTTGTTCCCTAACTCTCCAGTCCAAAATAGGTCTTTTCTCTTTTTCTTTATAGCACCTGTCCTTTCCTTCCACAGCATTTGAAATAATTTTAATAGTATATTTACTTTCTTATTTTCTTGTTTAAGAAATGTCTTTCTTACAAACTAAATGTAAACTCAGCAGGGTGGGTACCATAACTATTCTGCATACAACACTGTCCCTAGCATCAGTCTGCTGAAATAAACTAGGTGCTCAATTAAGATATTTTGAATGCATGATTGCTTAGTATATAAGTATACAAATAATAAAAGCAATCCACTTAGAAAAGGGGCAAATGAAGGAGTGGTCATTATAAATCTTTGTACCATCAATAAAAGTAAAATGAGTAGCTAACAGAGAATGCTCACATATGCCATACACAATCACAAAGGTTTTACATACATTAAATCACTTAATCCTTATGAGATACCAATGAAGCAAATACTACCATTATCTCCATTTTATAGTAAAAGAACTGAGGCACAGAGAAGTTGAGTAATTTTTCCTAAGTTACATAGCTAGTATGTACTAGGGCTAGGATTTAAACCCAGCAGTCTGGCTCTAGAAGTCACACTCTCATACTCCTATGTTACATCAGTAATGCACATTAAAAATATTTAACTCTCAGGTCCCCCCACCAGCTGACCCAAGGAACATCCATTCAGAGGGGAAGCTGGCTGTATCTAAGTGAAATGGCAGTAGAAGTAAAAAAGAGCTGCCTATCAGCCTTGGCTAAACAGTCTTTGCAAAGTCTTTAAACAAATTCTCTTCCATCTACTCACCAGAAAAAATGTAAATTTTCCTTCTAGTAGGAACTTTTAGCAAACTGTATTTACTAGATCCTTGAGCAGGAATTAAAAATAGTTATGACCTAATAATAACATTATACACCATGGCAAACAATGTCATAATTCAAAGATGTTATTTTTATATTGAAAATATAACTTCATAAACTATAAGTTTCACTTCAGGAAAGAAAATTATAATCTTTTTCAATTAGAAATTCATTAACTTAAGTTGCTTTGTATAAAGAAATAACTAGTAAATAGGAAATAAAGAAAAAGTAAATTTTCAACAGATTACTAAAAAGAGGCTCATGTACTAAGCTAAAGATGAAAATAGGAGCTAGACTGATCCTTTCATACATGTATCATTGCTGTAAAAATACACATTAAATATTTTGTAAGCTTATTAAGGGCAGAGCAAGAAGGTACTCATATTTATCACCAGTGTTTGTAATGCGTATCTCTGCAAGTTATAAAGTGATATTTGTGTTAGACTACTAAGAATTTCTTAAAAATTACCCCACTGAACAGAGAAGAAGGTAAATCTATGCAGAGGAAATCACAAGAACAGATACAAATGTTAAAAAGTAGCTGCCATGTTAAAAACAGCAAAAACCCCAGAAAATATTCAGTGTAGAAAAACATGAAACATTTGGTACAGAGAAGTCAGAATGGGTACAGGCAGCCAGTCTGGGATGAGGCCTCCAATGCCCATGCTAATGAGTTGGCATTTTATTTTATTCCTAAGCAACCAAGTGAGTTTTCAAAAAGGTGAATTATATGACCTAGAAAGAAATTAAGAATATGGAATAAGAACTCAGAAGCATGGATCCCAGGGTTAACCCAAGGTCATCCATCTATCTTTAGCAGGAGTAATAAAAGCCAAAGGAGCCACATGCCAATGGGTTTGAAAAATTACTACAGAATCTGCATTTCAACCTCCCTTTGATTCTTCATTTTAGGTTGGGATTCCTGCTTTTCTTCTCCTCTGTGTGGCCCTTTATAATGACGACTCAGTTCAAGAGTTTACTGAGCTTATAAATGGGGCTTTATATGATCTTATATGACCTTTATGAGCATATAAATAGGACTTATAAACATGACCCCAAAGAACTTCCCCTAAAATAAAATCTTTTGACATCCTATACTTTAATCAGAGCTTCTGCTCCCAAATTACTTCCATGTTCCTATATTTTATTCTAAGCAGGCACCCTTTTTTTTCCTTTGTATGTAGGAACTGAGGAGTGAGCAGGTGTGTTATGGATGGCATGAATCCAATGTCAGAGAGCTAGTAATGGGCAATATTTCTACATCCCAAATGAGAAAAATAAGGAGTGGAAAAATAAAAAAGAGAATTAATGAGTTTCTACTATTGGGTTGGGCTTTAGGAGGCAAATGATATATATATATATCTTTGAAGTCCCTCCTGTGGTCTTCTTCACATAACAGAAAAAAATTCTCCGGAGTTACAAAGAAGATATCTGTGTGTTTTGGCAAAGGGGGTAAGAGTGAAAGGGATGGGGCAACAATAAAATATGATGGGTATGATGGAGAAAAGCAGGTATGGCAAGAAAGACTAAACTACATATTCCAGAAAATGTCACACAGTGGGAAAAGTCAACTTCAGGAACTTCAGGAATTGCCTAAACTTACAAGAATACAGTCCAAGGAAAGTGAGTTAGTAGATGAGCACATACTCAGCAATGTGAGGTGTCCCTTGCAACTTCACAAATGCTCATTAAAAAGGCAAGATTCTGCACAGGCCACTTTGATATACTGAATATTTTAAATGGAAGAAATATGAGAAACTACAGGTGTAGGGGACCGGCTTGCTTTGGTCTGGCAAATGTGACTCAGCTCTGTAAGGAAAACCTACAGAAGCGAGGTGGTGGGCAGGAGCCAGACCTTCAAACCTAGTTTTCCCATGGGAATAAGGCCTAGAAAATGCATACAGACTGTTATGGCTTGTTCTCGCTAAAACTCCATCACACTGGTCTAAAACAACAAATGTGTACTGTGTATCTTCAAGGTAATTTCCAAAGCCTGTGTGAGTTTTCCCAAGGACAGAGCTAATCAGCTCGCCACCTTTCCCCTCTGCATGTTATTTTTATTTCCTTGATTGTACCTAAAATGTAGACAATAATATTCTATGTAATAGATAATAAATCATTCTCTGGTGTAAGACCCGAGAAAAACAATAAAAGCCTGTCTAGGCAAGGGTCAGGGCGCTCTCCTCTTGAGAGAATAGCCGTGCCATCCCCTTTTTCTCCACAGGATTACTGTCACCTGTGCATTTGTTCTCTCTTTCAGTCACAACAGGTGTACTCTGCTAGCCAGAGTCCACCACATACAGGTGCAGAAAGAACACTCTTGACCTTTCTGTGAGGCACATTGTGAGACCCTCATCTGAGATGAGCCTACTCTATGGTCTGAGGAAGAAACATCCTTTTCTCAGAAGATAGAGGGATGTGCTGAGAGGAATATAAACAAGCGGGCCTTGCTAAGTTCTCCCCAGTTTACTCCCTTTAGCTTATACCTCCTTTGGCCTTCATGTTTTTCCACAACTTTGCATGCTTCATCAAACCTGGCATAAAAATGCTCAGGTTTAACCACATGTTCAAGTCTTCATTTCCTTATGAAAGCCCTCATATCACATAAAATTTGTATTAAATAAATCTGTATGATTTTCTCTTGTTAATCTGTCTTTTGTAACAGAGAACTAGCTGAGAATCTGAATGTGTAGAAGAAAAAGACTGCTCCTCCTTCACAGCACAAAATAGTATCACTAGATTTCTTGTGAAATATACAAATGGAAGTTTCACCTTAAAGCCTAGTGTGAGATAAAAACAATCAATGAAAATTTAGAAGTAATGATAGAAAAAGTTACAAGAAATTAAAGTAACAAAGTAATGCAGTAGACTTCAATCTTGTAATTCAGAAGGAAGGAAAATTATCAACAGATACCTGGGCTATGTCTCTAAAACATAAAATGAGATCTATGCAACGATTAGGATTACTTTTACAATGGGTTTTGTTATTTAGTAAGGGATAAATGTAGTCAATTACTGAAATCACTCAATTTCTATCTTTATTCTCCAAGTGAAGACTTTGAAAATTTTACATTATTATTCTCAGAATAACTGTATTATATAATATGCATACATACGAATATGTATGTGCTTATATATGGAAACACATTTTAGGAATTCCATGGAAAATCATCAGAAAATTAAAAACAGCCAGTATCATATTAAAAAAAATTTGCTGACTGTTACAAGAAGCTGATTCCTGACAAGGAGAATATTACCCAAACATCAAGAAAAAAAAAAAATTGCTAAAGAAGAGAAATGAACAGTTGTGTAAAGCTAGTTATTACTTGAGGATAAGCAAAGGTTGGTGTAAAAAAAGAGAGGTTAAAGAATAACAACTTTAATATGAATTGGTGTGAAGAATGGAAATCAGAGCCATGACTTCATGGTCAGAAATCTGGCAGAAGCATTTTTATAATATTACCAAACATATGAATTACAAAGTTATATTTTTTAATTTCAGAGAATAACAATAGAAATAGTAACCATAATACCCTAATGGCTTTGCCTATTGAGCAAACAACTATTCTATTATCTACAAAATACCTATTCTACAATACAAAAACAAGCTGAATCCAGCTGATAAATTGTTTTTTTCCTTAGCACTTTCACTCCATGGACATGCTCCACCTTTAATCAGTCACTGACTTTATAGAAAGAAGAGAAGGCAAGGTGTGAGCAAAACCAAGAGCAGGCACTGGAGATGACACAGCACATGCCAGGACAAGACAAACTGCACCAGCGACACAGCTGCTTGGACTGACCTACTAATATTATTGTTAATTCCTGCATCTCGTTGCAGGACCTTCTGTACATTCTGAACAGATCAATGCAAAGTTTTACCAACACGGACAATTTGTAGATAAAACTGTAAAAAAAGGAGAGGGAGCAAAAAGGGAAAAAATTCGAAGGATATTCCACTACTAACCTGGTTTAGTTTCTTCCAGAGATTGAGGACAGGAGAAAGTTCATTAGACCAGATTTCTCTATCAAATTTGCAACCAGCTGTTACTGATCTGCCCAAGATTCTCAACTGTGAAATAACCTGAATGAACAAAATAACAATAAATGAAAATGCCTTCAGCAAATAGAAACAGCATAGGTACAAAAAGAGCTATATTTATTTTCTAAAAATAAAGATGAAATACAAATTTTAATTCCATTATCTCTGCTTAATTGGTTTAATATTTTAATTATTTATTTAAGAAGTTAAAAAACAAAATAACCTAAAAGCAGTATGGAGGCTCCTCAAAAAATTAAGAATAAAGTTACCGTATGACCCAGCAACCCTTCTTCTGGGTTATTACCCCCAAATTTTGAAAACATTTGCAGATATATACACCCCTCTGTTCACTACAGCATTATTCATGGTGGCCAAGACATGGACACAACCGTAGAGTCCTTCGATAAATGATTGGATAAAGAGGATGTGATACATAAGAAAAGATGAAATACTGCCATTTGTGACAACATGGATAGATCTTGAGAAGATCATGCTCAGCAAAATAAGTCAGACAGATAAGAACCATATAATTTCATTCATATGTGGGATATAAAACTAAAAGCAACAAATAAAACAAACAAAAACTCATAGACACAGACAATGACATGGTGGTGATCAGAGGAAAGGGGCGGGGCAGTACAGGGTAAAGGGTGTCAAACACATGGTGATGGAAGATGATTTGACTTTAGGTGGTGGGCACACAATGCAGTATACAGATGATGTATCACAGAATTGTACGCCCTTAACTTATACATTGGTAATTTTATTAAGCAATGCCACTCCAATAAATTCAATTAAAAAATATATATATTATAATGGCTCTTATTTGAAATGCTGTTTCTTTAGCCAGAAGCTTTAATTATCCATTAACAACCTCTTAGTGTCTCTATTCATTCATTTCTGAAATCTAATTTTTTACAATTTGGTTTAAATTTCATAATTTCAAAATGATAAATTAAAGACAGTTTTTGTAAAAGATAAAATGACAGGAAAGGTAGTAAATATCCTAACAAACTGCATAAAATAGTGAAATAATTTTAAATAATAACTGGTTGGATAAAACATCAAAAACTGTAAGTTTTAAAGCTCTATATTAATTTGGTGTTGTCATCTTCATATTTCCCCTACATTTAAGACTTAAATGAAAGAAGAACAGATCAATTAGTTAAAATGAGCAAGGTAAACAATTATTCCCTATTTAGGGCTTTAGTTTCTGTAACTTCCTTGTCATTGGCTATTTTTATCATTATACTCAAAATCAATTCACTCACACTTTCTTTCTAAAATAGTACTTAATGATTTCCATTTCAATAGCATTAATAAACCTTCTTAATCCTTTCCTAAGAATGATCCAGAATATTACCAAGTATGTCAAATATTTCATTGTAGATATTGGAGAATGTATATAAAAATCAGTGAGGTGTCCACTGGTTATTCTTCATAAATATGTCAACTAAATATTAAAACTGTGCTCTTACATGGCTTATCTGACATAAAATAAACCCAAAAACTATGACACATGTTTTTCTAAACTGGAATTTGAAACAGCAACATTTGCAGCATGCTGACCAGACCTTTTCTCCTGTACTTTCTCAAAGACGCTGGTTGTTTTTCTTCCTTAACAGATTGGACTGTATTTGATATTTTGTTGGGTTCTTGTATTATTAAAGTTTGTAATAAAATAAAGGCCATAAATCTTTCTAAATGAATGAACTACTTAAGTGTTAAAAAACCACAATCATGCTGTTAAACTCAGATACTTTTGGTTTTTGATTGATTCTCTAATCTTGAAAAAACTGTGGTGGTAATAGTGTTTCATTTTCTTTGTTTTTCTGATGAATTATTTTCATTTGCTCTAGCTGAACCCTAAAACAGCACCTAATTTATCATTTTGCTAGACCACAAATATCACTAGTTGGTAGTCAGAAGTAGTGCTATTTTAACTCTAGCAACATTTTCTATCGCTTGTTTGTGTTTTAAATTTGTCAAACATGACAGAAAAAATTAAGAATGCAAGAGATGTCTGCAAGAAAAAAGTTTTAAACACTTTTTAAATATGATGTTAAAAACTATTATAAAAATAAAATGTTTGCCAGCCCAGAAAAGGTCCTGCTTTCTGACTTAGAAAAATAACATGTGAGGCTGCTTTTCTTAGTAACAGTATCATAAATAATAAATACAAATAAATAATAAAAACATGTTTATAATGAGGATAGGGCTATTAACATAACAATGGACAATCTTTTATTTGTAAAAACCTTACACATTTATTTTTACAGAGCACAGATAATAAAATGTTTTTCCATTATTCATGTACTTAACAACAGGGATATTTTCTGAGAAATGAATTCTAAGGTAATTTGTCCTTGTGTGAACATTACAGAGGGCACTTACATAAATCTAAACGGGACACAAGGCCTGTCCGGAAAAAGTCCGACCATTTTTAATATAACAAGAATGGTTTGTGTGACATCGATGTAATGTGGCAGCCAAGGAGAGTGGACTGGAATGCATGTGCATGAACAATGATGACTTCACTGTACTAGTCAGTGGGGTCTGTAGACACCATTGAGTGAGCATGTGCACTATGTGGCCATCACATTCCAAATGAGTGAGTAGAGCAACAAATCTGCATGAAATTTTGTGTTATGTTTGAACATTTCTCTGCAGAAACTATTCAGATGATTCAGAAGGCGACAGCTATGGGCAACTGGTGATTGGCAACTTTATCACAACAACACACCTGCTCATGTATCATGCCTGAAGCAGAGTTTTCTGGTGAAACATCAAGTCACCAAGGTGACTCAGCCCCCTACAGCCCACATTTGGCGCCCTGTAACTTCTGGCTTTTCCCAAAACTAAAATCACCTTTGAAAGGGAAGAGATTTCAGACCATCAGTGAGATTCAGGAAAATAGGATGGGGCAGCTGATGGTGACTGGGAGAACCACGTGAAGTTCCTGAGTGCCTGCTTTGAAGGGAGCTGAGGTGTCATTATCTTACGTACCATGTTTCTTATATTTTTTTCAATAAACATGTATCTCTAGTTTTCATTATATGGCTAGACACTTTCTGGACACACCTCAGTATGTGTACATGTATATGTATGTTTGTATATGTCACGCTTTAACAACTCACATACTCTAAACATGTGCAATTTACTGAATGTCAATTAACTTCAAAAAAGCTGTAAAAATGGGGAAAATTATTAAAACAATGTAGTTTACAGAAGAACCATGAAAATGGAAAAGTGGCCTTTAGGGCCAATAAAAACACTGGTTATTCTAGTGAAAAAAAGTAAAGAAAAGCTGGTATGGCCACTGAACATACAGGCGATGGTTTTTCTCACTCTCCTCACTGGTGTTGGCTCAGGATGCTGTCCAGGAACCAGAACTTGCTTCAGATGCTCCTGCATCCAAAACAAGCAAGGAGACCAACTTCTCTGACTCACTAATTCACAGGCCGGTGCTGGTGCCTGTCATGGCTGTGCTCTAGCTGTGATGATGGTTGCAGTGTGTCTGTCATTTTCAACATTTACCATGGCAGTCATGTGCCCCTCCCTCCATGAATGTTTTTGAGGGAAGTACTCTATGTTTTGAGTGACAAGGTCAAGAAAACACCTAAGTATCTATCACATTTATTTAAAGTTTGTAAAACTAATTTTACTACAAACATTTTCAAAAACAAACAAAAATTTTATTAGAATACTTTCAAAGATACATGAAGATATTCCAGATTCCACCATAGTCAAGATTTTCTCATATTTCCTCCTTCCACCCTTAATTTACTTACTTTTATTTCATTAGTCCTTAAATCTTTTAAGACAAATCCCAGACTACATGTGATTTCACTCTTACATACTTGTATCTCAAAAAAATGGATATAACCACATGCCATTATTTCACCCAACAAAATTAATAAAAATTTGTTTGTGTAATAAAATACCCATTCCATAATTAAACTTCCCACATGGTCTCAACATTTATTTACACTGGACTGTTTGAATCAGTACCCAAAGAAAGGACGTGTAGCTGTTATATACTTTAAGTCTCTTTAATATAGTTTCCCTATCTGTACTTTTTCTTTTTTACATGCCCATTACTCTGCTGATGAAACTGAGTCAGTCATTTCGGAGAATGTCCTACAGGTAAAATCCAGTGGTGTTGCTCAATTTGTTCTTTTTCCCCTTTCTTCCAGTTTTCTGTTAATGAGATAGCAATTCTAAAGGTTTGATTAAGTTCAAGTTCTTTTTCTTTTTTTTGAGGGGGAGGACACTTAGTCCCTTTAATGGTCACCAATGTGCATTCTCTCTCTCTTTCTCTCACTTTTATTGTAGTTACATACAATATTATATTACTTTCAGGTATCACCAATATTCTCTCTTTCATCTTTTAAAGTACAGTTGACATTCAATATTATATTAGTTTCAGGTATACATAGTGATTTAAACATTTACATTTCTCATGATGCAATCACCACGATAAGTCTAGTACCCACCTGTCACCACATTTGAGTTTTTTAAAAATACATCTGGAAAGTGCACTTTATGTGGCCTCACATCAGGAGGCACAGAGTGTGTGAATGACTCCTCTTTGTGATACATATTGATCACTGGGTAAGAGTCATAACAGCTGATCTTTCTCTAGAATATTTTTCCATCAACTTCCATCAAATAATTTTAACTTGTGAGAATTCTATAAATCAATTACTTTACTGTAATTTTAAAAGAGTGACTTTTCAAATTCTGTCATTCCTTCTATATTTGGTATTTAAAATTAATTAATAGAAAACTTTCAAGGTCCGAGATGGCAATAGGATAGGAGGAAGTTATAACACCTCCTTCCAGGACAAAACTGGAATTACAACTAAATTATAGAATAATCAACCTGAATAACCAACTGAAGACTAGCTGAACAGAAGTCTTACAACCAAGGATTTAAGGAAGAAACCACGTCAGAACTGGTAGGAAGGGTCAAGACACAAAAAGGATGGGCTCTGCACCTGAGTGAAGCCATAGAGAATCTAAAGGGACACCTCAGCTGCAAAGGTCCCTCCCCCACTGAGGAGTGTGGAGTTTCAATCACACCCAGGGCTCCACAGCTCAGTGCACAAGAGCTGAAAAGAGGAGCCCACAAAACAACTGCTGTGAAAATCAGCAAGGAGTCTGTCTGCTGGGGGGGAGAAGGAGTCTGATAGAAGCACAGATACCCTCTTAAAGGGCCAACATACAAAGTCTTAACACACAGCCACTCAACCTGGGTTCCACAGGAGAATAAAAGGTATGGAGTAGACTGGAGCTGTAATGAGGAGAGACAGGGTTTTATGACTCAGGAGAAAGAGCTGAAGGGACAGCTACCAGGATCCCTGCATTAAGTCTCTCCACTGCACTACTCACAGACACAAACTTTCCTGGGTCAGGACCTCCCCCTCCATAGGGCATTAGCCTGGAGGAATGCACTAACTCTAGTCTCCCAAGTTCCCATCTACAAAGGCATATGCTGGCTGTAGCCAGCCTGGGCTCCCATTGAAACCTTTGCTGGAAGCCTCTCAAGGAGATCCAGGCCGACGAAAGGAGAGACTAAGTTGTGAGACTTTGGGGCAAGGGCCCTTTTCCCCTCACACGCCTACCCCACTGCCACTGTTCCTGTGCAGAGCACTCCCTGTACACCGCCAAAACCTGGTCTGCTTGGGTCTGATAAACTCTGCTGGTCTCACCCTGAAGGCTCCATGAGACCCCACCCCACCACAAAGAACTGAGGGCACCTGGAGGAGGGTGGTGGCTGGTCTTGGCATACCGAGAATTTTGTTGAATGGCCTCAGATCCAGCAATGGCACTGAGTTTGAATCTTCACCAGTCTATTGAACACCACTCACTCCTACTTGGTGCCTTGCTAAGAAACTACATCATGCAGCTTGTGTACCCCCACAGTCTCTTTCAGTGACTGAACCTAAGAGGCAGCTGGCAGGCCAAGGCAGATCTCAGGCTGCCTTAAGCTTTTTTTGCTGGCCTGTCCCTGGGCTCAGGGCTGGTGGAAGCCAGCTTTCATCTGCAGCTTGGCCATACCCACACCCACCCTGGCCAAGCAAAAGAAGCCACAAACTGTGGATTGCTTTGTAGACCAGGGCCAGTCACAGGCAGTGCCTGATATTGATCTCCACCAGAGTCATTTGCAAAAGGCCCCGGAACCAATACACCCAGTGGTGGGCTTCAGACCAAAGCACAGTACGGCTAAGTAGCTCCACAAGTGGCATACCCAAAAAGAGACCTTGGCAGGCACCAGACCCTGCTCAGGCAACTCTACTTCATGGGGTCAGCATCCATACTGTGGCTGGGGTCAATCCTAACAGTCAGCCAGCCTGAGAGTAAACCCCACCCACGGATACCTCAACAACAATCAAGATTCAATTACAAAAGAAGGGTTCATATACCCTACATGATGGATATTCAGGGAGCACCTAGCTCAGGTGATTAGAGAGACTGTGCCATGGAGCCCCACAACACACCTAACTACTTAAGGTCCCCTTATACCAAGACTGGGAGACGCAGCAGATCTACCTAATACACAGAAACAAATACAGAGAGGCAGCCAAAATGGGGAGACAACGAAACATGTCTCAAATAAAACAATAAGAGAAATGCCCAGGAAAAGTACAAAGTGAAGTGGAGGCTAGAAATCTACCAGATATAGAGTCTGAACCAATGGCTATAAGGATATTAAAGGAAATCAGGGAAAGAATGAATGACCTCAGTGAGAACTTAAAGAGATAGTAAGCATTAAAAAAGGACACAAAAGCTGGCTGGTGTGGCTCAGTGGATTTAGTGCTAGCCTGTGAACTACAGGGTTGCCGGTTCAACCCCTAATGGGGGCACATGCCTGGGTTGTAGACCAGGTTCCCCAGTAGGGGGTGCATGAGAGGCAAGTACACGTTGATGTTTCTCTCCCTCTCTTTCTCCTTCCCTTACCCACTGTCTAAATATAAACTAAAATCTTTTAAAAAAGGACACTGAAAACATAAAAGAAACAGTCATAAATAAAGAATACAATAATTGAAATGGAGAATACACTATAATGAATCAAGAGTGGGTCAGATAAAGCAGAGAACTAAATCAGCAATTTGGAAGACAAGGTAGCAAAGAACACCTAATCAGAGCAACATAAAGAAAAAAGAATTTAAAAAATAAAGCATAGTTTAAGGAAACTCTGGGACAACACCTAGCAAAACAATATTCACATCATAGGAAAAAGAAGAGAGAGAAAAAGGACTGTGAGCCTATTTAAAGAAATAATGGCTGAAAACTTCCCTAACCTAGTGAATGAAGAAGACACACATATCCAGAAAGTGTAGAATTCCAAACAAGGTAAACCCAAAAGAGGCCCACACCAAGACACACCATAATTAAAATGACAAGGGTTAAAGACTAAAAAAAGAATATTAAAAACAGCAAAAGAAAGTTTCCTACAAAAGAATTCCCATGAGACAGCTATTTTTCAACAGAAATATTTCAGATCAGAAGGAATTACCAAAATTATTTGAAGTGATAAAAAGCTAGGACCTACATAAAGAACCCTGGACAGTGTAGCTTAGTTGGTTAGGCATTATCCCATAAACTGAAAGGTTGTGGTTCAGTCCCTGGTCAGGACACATGCCTAGGTTGTGGGTTCAGTCCTGCTTGGGGTACATTTGAGAGACAACCAATCAATGTTTCTCTCTCACACTGATGTTTCTCTTTATCTCTCTCTCCTTCTCCTCTCTCTCTAAAATCAATATACATGTCCTCAGGTGAGGATAAAAAAATAAAACAAAACAAAATAAATTGAAATTAAAAATAAAATAAAATAAGAAACAAAGAACTTTGCAAATAAGAAAAAGCTATACTTTATTACCACCAAGCCAGTATTACAAGAAATGTTAAAGGGGCTTTTGTTAAAAAAGGGAAAAAAAGAGAGAAACACAGTTATAAAGAATAAAATGGAAATAAATACATACCTATCAATAATCACTTTAAGAATAAATGTCTTAGATACTCCAATCAAAAGACACTGGGTAAGTGAATGGATAAGAAGACCCATCTACACACTGTCTACCACAGAGCCACCTCAGAACAAAGGACACACACAGACTGAAAGTAAAGTAATGGGGAAAAAATTTCATTTAAATGGAAAGAGAAAAAAAGGCTGGGGTACCAATACTTATATCAGACAGCACAGACTTTAAAACAAAGGTTATAATAAGAGACAAAGACAGACACTACATAATAATAAAGGGATCACTCCAACAAGAAAATATAACCCTTGTAAATATTTAGTTCACTCAACATAGGTGAACTAAATATATAAAGCAAATCTTCATGGACCGAGAGGGAGAGATCAACAGAAATACAGTCATAGTTGGGGATTTCAACACCCCATTGACTTTAATAGATAGATCTTCCAGACAGGAAATGAACAAGGAAACAGCAGCCTTAAATGATACAGTAAATTAAATGGAATTAATTGATATTTCAGAGCATTTCACCCCAAAACAGCAGAATGTACATTCTTTTAAGAATGCATAGAATATTTTCTAGGATAGAACACAGGTTAGGACATTAAACAAATCTTGATAAAATTAATAAGACTAAAATCATATCAAGCATATTCTACAACCATAATGATATGAAACTAGAAATCAATTACAAGAAAAAAAAACTAAAAAACACACCAACACATTAAGGCTAAATAACATGTTACTAAACAATGAATGGGTTAACAATTAAATAAAGAAGAACTCAAAAGATAACTTGGGACAAATGAAAACAAAAACGCAAACACTACCAATCTATGGGATGCAGTGACAAGAAGCCTAAGAGGGAAATGCACAACATTACAGGCATGCCTTAAGAAACAAGGAAAATCTCAAATGAGCAATCACATCATACACCTAAACAACCAGACAAAGAAAAAAATGGCAAAGAAGAAAACAATAAAGATTAGAGCACAAATAAAAAAAACAGAGTCTAAAGTAACAATATGAAAGATCAATGAAACCAAGAGCTGATTCTCTGAAAAGATAAACAAGATTGATAAACCTTTCACCACTCATCAAGAAAACAGAGGGAGGGCAGGGGGGTTTCAGGGCTGGGTGAAAAAGGTAAAGTCACTAATAACAGAAAAACTCATAGACAGAGACAACAGCATCATGATTACTGGGTGTTGGGGGGGGTGATGGGTGGGGGAGGTAGAAGAGAAAATAGGGGAGATAAATGGTGATGAAAAGAGACCTGACTTGGGATGGTAAACACACAGTACAATATACAGTTGATGTATGAGAGAACTGTACACCTAAAATCTATATAATTTTGTTAACAACGTCACCTCAATAAATTCAATTAAAACCAAGAACAAAAAAAAAAAAACAACAACAAAGTGAAGCATAATCTCACTTCAGGGAGGTCAAGTGATTTCCCAGGAAACACATAACAAGTCAGTAAGTGTAAATAATGACAGAAAACAGCAGGATGCTTCAATTAACAGAGAGAGAGAGAACCCAAGTAAAATCAGAAATGCAAAAGGAGTAGTAACAACCGACACCACAGAAATACAAAGGATTATGAGAAAATATTATAAATAACTATATGCTAACAAACTGGATGACCTGGAAGAAATGGATAAATTCCTAGAAAGGAACAATCTGCCAAATCTGAATCAAGAAGAAAAAGAAAATCTGAAGAGAATTATTACAGCTAATGAAATTGAAGCAGTAATCAAAACACTTCCCACTAACAAAGTCCTGGACCTGATAGCTTTATAAGTGAATTTTACAAAACATTCAAAAAAGAACTAATAGATACCCTTCTCAAATATACCCAAAAATTCAAGAGGAGGGAAGATTTTCAAGCTCATTTTATGAAGCCAGCATTATCCTAATTCCCAAACCAGATAAAGACACTACAAAGAGAGAAAACTTTAGGCCAATATCTCTAATGAACACACATGCAAAAATCCTCAACACAATATTAGCAAACAAAATTCAGCAATGTGTGAAAAAGATCATACACTATGATCAGGTGAGATTTATTCCTGGCATGCAACGTGTGTACAATATTCACAAATCAATTAAAGTGATACAACACAAACAAATTCAAGGATAAAATTATATGATCATATCAATAGTTGCAGAAAATGCATCTGACAAAATCAATCACACAATTTTGATAAAAATTCTCAGCAAAATGGAAATAGAGGGAACATACCTCAACATAATAAGGGTCATAATGTGACAAACTCACAGCTAACACCATACTCAAGGAGAAAAACTAAAAGTGTTTCCCTTTACATCAGGAACAAAATAGGGACACCTACTTTCACCACTCTAATTCAACATAGTGCTGGAAGTCATAGCCACAGCAATGAGACAGGGGTAAAAAGAAAAAAAAAAAAAAAGGTAATCTATTGAAAATGGAGAAGTAAAACTGTCCTCATTTGTAGATGACATGATAACTCAATATAGAGAATGTAAGGATGCTATGAAAATACTAATAAAAGAATTCAGTTAAGTTGCAAGATATAAAATAAATATTCAGAAATTGGCCACATTTTTTACACCAATAATGAACTATTAGAAAGGGAAATTTAAAAAAATCCATTTACAATCATAACAACAAAAAAATAAAATCCCTAGGAATAAATTTAACCAAGGAGGTAAAAGACCTTTAACTGAAAAAATGTAAGATACTAAGGAAAGAAACTGAAGATACAAATAAATATAATCATATACTATGTTTGTGGATAGGAAGAATTAACATCATTAAAATGTCCCTACTACCCATAGCAATCAGGATTCAACATAATTCCTATCAAATTACCAATGGAATATTTCACAGAACTAGAAAAAATAATCCAAAAATTCACATGGAACCACAAGTCTCCAAACAGCTACAGCAATCTTACAAAGAAGAAAAAAGTTGAAGGTATACTACTACATGATGTCAAAATATACTACAAAGCTATAGAAATCAACACAGCATGGTACTGGCTAAAAACAGACATATACATCAATGGAACAGAATACAGCCCAGAAATAAACCCATGCCTATATGGACAACTAATATTTGACAGAGGATGGAAGAATGTACAATGGGGTAAAA